>SJXQ01006012.1:339948-368472 GCA_006408695.1 Aepyceros melampus | reverse complement strand
GACCCCATGAATCGCAGCACGCCAGGCCTCCCTGTCCATCACCAACTCCCTGAGTTCACACAGATTCACGTCCATCGAGTCAGTGATGCCATCCAGCCATCTCATCCTCTGTCATCCCCTTCTCCTCCTGCCCCCAATCTCTCCCAGCATCAAAGTCTTTTCGAGTGAGTCAACTCTTCTCATGAGGTGGCCAAAGTACTGGAGTTTCAGCTTCAGCATCATTCCTTACAAAGAAATCCCAGGGTCAATCTCCTTCAGAATGGACTGGTTGGATCTCCTTGCACTCCAAGGGACTCTCAAGAGTCTTCTCCAACACCACAGTTCAAAAGCATCAATTCTTCGGTGCTCAGCTTTCTTCACAGTCCAACTCTCACATCCATACATGACTACTGGAAAAACCATAGCCTTGACTAGACGGAACTTAGTTGGCAAAGTAATGTCTCTGCTTTTGAATATGCTATCTAGGTTGGTCATAACTATTCTTCCAAGGAGTAAGCGTCTTTTAATTTCATGGCTGCAATCACCATCTGCAGTGATTTTGGAGCCCCCCAAAATAAAGTCTGACACTGTTTCCACTGTTTCCCCATCTATTTCCCATGAAGTGATGGGACCGGATGCCATGATCTTCGTTTTCTGAATGTTGAGCTTTAAGCCAACTTTTCACTCTCTTCTTTCACTTTCATCAAGAGGCTTTTTAGCTCCTCTTCACTTTCTGCCATAAAGGTGGTATCATCTATATATCTAGACAGAGAGAAAAGATAAATGTTTCAATTTGTTTATAAAATATAATTTTACCAAATTACTGTCATAACTAGTTTGAGGGGAAGGTTTTTTCTTCTTCTTCCTCTTACAGCTGGAAAACACAGATTTAAATCAGTACTTTTTCAGATGGAAACCATCACAGTTAAAGCATATTCACCAGTTCATTCAGTCCTTTTGTTAACCTTTTGAAGTCATCAAGTTTTCCATCAGAATCCTTACCCAGTTCAGAAACTGGTATTTATCCAAAAGTCCTGTCTATAAATTTTCTTGAAGTGAAAGCATTTTTGCAAAACTTGGTTAGTGTTATGACAGTATTTTGAGATAGTAACTAGAATTAGGCCTGGTAATATTTTACCCAAACATATTAGAATTTTAGGAACACTATACAGTTTCTAGGATATCTATATTAGTAACATTTACCATAGAATATAACCTGAGACATTACTCACTTGATAATACTCCCCATGTAATTCTGTATACAAAATGAATCTAATTAGTGTAATATGTCTCTTTAGGATGTTTCAGGAGCCCTCTGAAGCATCCCAAAGTTAGCTAGAGATTTTCTTCATTAGAATGATTTAGGAAGCTTTGTCAACAAATACCAAAAAGGTTTAGAACACTCAGTCAGATAAGATTATAGGTCATTGTGAAACAACAGTTATTCACTTGGCTGAAGTATGTGGGTGTGAGATGTGAAGAGTTGAACTACAAAGAAAGCTGAGTGCTGGAAGAATTGATGCTTTTGAACTGTGGTGTTGGCGAAGACTCTGGAGAGTCCCTTGGACTGCAAAAAGATCCAACCAGTCCATCCTAAAGGAGATCAGTCTGGAATATTCATTGGAAGGACTGATGCTGAAGCTGAAGCTCCAATACTTTGGCCACCTGATGTGAAGAACTGACTCGTTTGAAAACACCCTGATGCTGGGAAAGACTGAAGGGAGGAGGAGAAGGGGATGACAGAGGATGAGATGGTTGGTTGGATGGTGTCACAGACTCAATGGACATGAGTTTGAGTAAACTCCAGGAGTTGGTGATGGACAAGGAGGCCTGGCGTGGGGTCACAAAGAGTTGGACACGGCTGAGCGACAGAACTGAACTGAACTAGCCAAAGGAACAATAAAGGGTTTCAGAACAGATCATTTAAGAGATACAGAAACTTAAATCTATTATGAAAGGCAGTTCAATATCTGAAGATAAGATTCGTAACAGAGAGAAAAGCTAAATTTAACTTTTTGCACCAGGGTACTTTGTTTAAAAGGTAAATTTAATTAACTTTATTTTAAACTTAGTCCTTACCGTGTACAAAACTCTTTGCTCACGGTTCACTTTTCACAAACCCCATCGTTTTCAGGACGACAGAGGATGAGATGGTTGGTTGGATGGTGTCACAGACTCAATGGACATGAGTTTGAGTAAACTCCAGGAGTTGGTGATGGACAAGGAGGCCTGGCGTGGGGTCACAAAGAGTTGGACACGGCTGAGCGACAGAACTGAACTGAACTAGCCAAAGGAACAATAAAGGGTTTCAGAACAGATCATTTAAGAGATACAGAAACTTAAATCTATTATGAAAGGCAGTTCAATATCTGAAGATAAGATTCGTAACAGAGAGAAAAGCTAAATTTAACTTTTTGCACCAGGGTACTTTGTTTAAAAGGTAAATTTAATTAACTTTATTTTAAACTTAGTCCTTACCGTGTACAAAACTCTTTGCTCACGGTTCACTTTTCACAAACCCCATCGTTTTCTGCACCCATGACTGTGTTCTTCCATCCTAAAGAGCCGCCGATAAGTCAGGCCTGCTTTCTTTTCCCTTCACAAAATGCAGTTCCATTCCTCATACTTTCTTTACTGAAAACACACTTCCTACTTCCCTTAAGCAACCAAGAACTGACTTTTATATTCGCACGTTATACAGTGGTGAGCATAAATACCAGTGATAATTTCTAAAACATTTGCTTTCTTAGAGAGAACATTTAGGATGACAATAAACATCACACACGGAAAATCCCAAATCTCTTTAGTTTCTCTGTGAGAGGAAATTACTGTTCCGTAGTAAAAGTTTCAAAGTCTTATTATATTTGAAAATGACTTAGCTATTCAATAGACTTCGAACACAGTTTAGCACAACCCTTAGAGATAGTCTAGATAAGTGATCCAGACCTGCACATGTACCAAGTCACTTCAGTCGTGTCCAACTCTTCGAGACCCCACGGACTATAAACCACTAGGCTCTTCTGTTCATGGGATTCTCCAGGCAAGAATACTGGAGTGGTTTGCCATTTCCTGCTCCAGGGGATCTTCCCAACCCAGATGTGGAACCCGTGTCTCTTACGTGTCCCGGATTGGCAGGCGAGTTCTTCCCACTAACGCCACCTGGTGATCCAGACAGCTCTGGTCTAAAGGTATAGGAGTTATTTCCTCCGGGCCGGAATTCTTAAAAGAGATTTTTTTTTTTTTTTTAAATTCAAGCTTTCTCTGGAGTCTAAAGAATATTGCGACCACTTTGTCAAAAATCGTTTTTCTGTGACCATCATTTCATAGCCAAAATTTAGACCAGATAGTGCTCAACTTGGCCCTGATAACAAGGGCAGATCGGTGCCAGCAGGGATTGTCCCCCTGGGGAAGTAGAAGTCTTGATCAGCCCCAGTCTGTTGATTACACGAGGAAGTCCTGGACATAAGGGAACTTCAGTCCATTTTTCCATCCTGTGTCAGTAAAGATCAATATTTTTAGGCCATTTTTCTTGTCATTGGATCACAGCTTTAGACTGACCAGTCAAAAAAAATTTTTTCCCAAGGGGTTCCCAGGTGGAGTGTGGAACCTTTGGGTGAGCAATTCCCATATTATTTCGAGCAGTTTGTACGGGTGTCTGTGTGCTCAAACCAAGCCAACCAAACCAAACCAAACCAGAACTTCAGTCACACTACAAATGAAACAAAAGGCAAAGAGATGCCCAGAAATCAAAAGCCAAGAGGCATAAATGCCAAACATGACTTCCCAGTTCCATTAGACCTGTGACCCACAAGAGTCAGAGCTAGCAGCCTTTTTAAATTTTGATATAGTTTGAAGCAATTTCTTGTTGATTTTCTGTGAAGAAGTTACTCTTTTAGAAGCTTCTAGAAACCATTCAAAGTAAGCATGGCAGGTCTTTTCTAATTGTGCATGCAAAAATATCACTTTTGGAATATCAACAGAACCCCAGCTTGGCCATTTTAGGTTGAGCTCTCTTCTAGTATAATTTCTCCAATTAACTAGGTAATTGCATATATGAGCGCCACACGTATTGTACATGAATCTGGCTGGAGTGTTAGTCAGAGGCTGGCTTTCTGAAACCCCTTTGTTTCTGTTTTTGAAAGATTCTGTTTCCCATTTTAAGCTGAATTGTCAAGGATAAAAATCACTAGTGAACTTGTGCAGTGGGCCCATGTGCTGCTTGCGAGCTTAACTCCTCCAGGAGTCACCCCAGAGTCGTTTCATCTTGTGTCTTGGTTCTGCCTCTGGCAATCTAAGACCACTATGCTGTTCAGGTGGCTGAATGGCCAGTTCTTATGTGCATTTAATTAATGGTGGCTTTCCCTACAGGCCCACTGCACGGTATAAGGACTAGGCCTCCACCACTCCTGCAAAACCAGCCAGGAGGATCCTTGTCCCTTTTCTTCAGAGCAAAGCTCTCATATATTTTCCTCACTTTTATCCTGACAAATTCTATAATAGCAGTCAAATTGAGGGAAATTATCAGATGAGCCTCTTACTTAACCACTTAGCCAAGACCATTCAGTCCTCCACAATGGAGCGACCCTGGCATCTCTCAGCCAAGCCCCAGGTATTCCTCAACATTTTTCACAATCAAGCCCAGCTACCCAGTACCTTTCCACTGGGTGGGCAATTCCCCTGGCATTTTTCAGCCAGCCCCCCACCCAGTATCTTTTGACTGGGTGGGAATTTCTTGGTATCTTCCAACCAAGCTCCACTCAGTGTCTAGACCATGAGTGGGTATGCTCTGGGTGTTTCACCCATCCCCTACCCCAGTATCTTTCCTACCGGGAGGGGGCAGGTAACCTGCTCCACTGCCAAATCAAACTCAGAATCTCAATCAATATTGGAGATTCGAGAACCAGGAGAAATTTACCCAAATTTGTCTGCACTCCCTGAGGAGGCAGATGGGTGCAAGGGGCCACTGCTGGTACCAAAGTTCCGGTTCCTCGTGGAGTCCAGTCGAGGTAAGGAAGTCCACTCTGGGTCCCTTTGTGGTCGCCATAACTGTTGACTTAAACTTGAGAGTTGCGAGTTAAGTTTTATTCAGGGCACAATGAGGACTGCAGCCTGGGAGGCAGCATCTCAGACAGCTCTGAGAGACGGCTCCAAATCAGCAGTGGGGGAAAGTCAATATATAAGGTTTTGGTGAAGGGGGAGCTCAATCCCATGAAGCACTCATTTTACAAAGGTTTTTTGTTAGTCATGAGGATCTGATGTCACCATGAAGGGATTCAGTGCTTCTCTAGCTATGAGGGGACGCAAGGATTGAGATCATAAAATCTGTTCCTAAAAACATCCAACTATCTAAAGACCTGTTCCACCAGATTCCCCGGAGCACAGAGTGCCTCACTCCACCCTGAATCCTCGGGGGCTGTGGAAGGTCAACAGATGTAGCAGCATGAGTTTCAGTCTCCGTAGAGGTGGATGGCAAATGCCTTTGTTGTTCACCAGTTGACCATGCCTCTGGTAAGCGCCAATTCGTAGTTGACAATGAGGAAAGTCAACATATAAGGTTTTGGTGAAGGGGGAGCTCAATCCCATGAAGCACTCATTTTACAAAGGTTTTTTGTTAGTCATGAGGATCTGATGTCACCATGAAGGGATTCAGTGCTTCTCTAGCTATGAGGGGACGCAAGGATTGAGATCATAAAATCTGTTCCTAAAAACATCCAACTATCTAAAGACCTGTTCCACCAGATTCCCCGGAGCACAGAGTGCCTCACTCCACCCTGAATCCTCGGGGGCTGTGGAAGGTCAACAGATGTAGCAGCATGAGTTTCAGTCTCCGTAGAGGTGGATGGCAAATGCCTTTGTTGTTCACCAGTTGACCATGCCTCTGGTAAGCGCCAATTCGTAGTTGACAATGCGGTCACAAAGAGTTGAACGCAGCTGAGAGACTGAACAACTGGAGGCCAAAGCGCCTTGCTCAGAACTCCTCACAGGCCCCTCCTGACGGGGCTGCTCTGCTTATGGCCCCTCTGTACACATGGAAAAACCGAGGTTCCCTTAGCACAGGTCCACGTGCTCAATGCACAGCGAGATCAATCACATGGACATTTTGGAATTTGGAATAGGGAAAGTTTTATTCCAGGGCCATTCAAGGAAGCTGGTGGCTAAGGACCCACCAAAAAAAAAAAAAACTCCTGAACTCCCAGAAGGGTTTCTGCAAAGCGTTTTTCAAAGCCAGGTGAGGGGACATTGGGCACAGATTATAGGATCAGCTCCTGCACAATTCTCTGAGTGGCTGATGAGGAGGTCACAGGGTGCTTGTCACAGGGATTAACATTATCCATCTTTTTCCCCCAGTAGGTCTGGGGAGTAAACGCTAATGGTCCTAAGTACTTAACATTTTCCACTAGGTTGGTGGGGCTTTTTCATTTGGAGAAGGACATGGCAACCCACTCCAGTGTTCTTGCCTGGAGAATCCCAGGGACAGAGGAGCCTTGTGGACCGTACGGTCTATGCGATCCACAGAGTCGGAAAGGACTGTAGGGACTTAGCAGCAGCAGCTTTTTCATTTGGAGCCTGTGCAGGCAGGGGACAGCCCAGGCTTTTGGTTTGGGTTTTGATTTCAGTTTCCTTTATCCTTTTCCCGGAAGAAACGGTGGGTTGCTTTCGCCAACTTCTGGCCTTAGGCATTTCTGGGTTGGATGCTGGCCAGTAAGATCCCGTGAGAGGGGAGTGGGGCTCCCTGGGACACTCCATAGGGCATGGGCGTTTTCATCTTTTAAAAAACACCTCAGGACTGTGTATTAGATACTATTATCTCCATACTTCATAAAGGAGCTAAAACAGAGGATATAGGGCAGAAGTCTGCGCTAGGAAGGCCGCTTAGAGTCCCGTTCGCTTACAGTTCAGAGGGTTTATGTGGAGTCTCCGGGGAGATAGAGGCAGATGCTGGCAGAAAAAACAAGTTCCCGCCTGGAGCCAGGACAGGGGCCTGGGTGGTTGTTTGTTGTCTGGTGCGTCTCCTGGTGGCCATGTAGGACAACTGCAGTCTGAGTAGTGTTGGGAGGTCCAGCTCTTCTCCCCTCTCCCTGCAGGCTCTGGTCGGTCCTCTGACACCCTCCATGCCTCCTAATGGTCCGCTCTGCAGAGGACAGAGACGCTAAGTGAACCCCAGCAAGGTCTGGAGATCCCTGAATTCAAAACCCAGTCTCCTCAGTCAGACACAACACTGCCCCAGTCACCACTCACGTCTCAGCCTTCATTTCTCCCAGCTGGGGACTTGGGCCCCCAAAACGCCCTCTGCCTCTTCCGTTTGTGATACAGACGAACACAGAGCTGGCGTGCACCGGCTGCTCAGTAACTGCGATGGTCACCCTCAGAAACGTGTAGGAGAAGGGCAAGGACTTGACATGGGGTGTCCCAGGAGCCCCACTCCCCTCTCACAGGATCGTACTGGCCAGCATGCAACCCAGAAAGCCCAAGGCCAGAAATTGGCAAAAGCAACTCACCGTTTTTTCCGAGAAAAGGAAACTGAAACCTAAGCGAAAGCCTCCTCTGCCCACACCGGCTCCATTCGAGTATCTCCAAGTCAGAGGATCCTCCTGGAGCTTCTCATTGGTCAGCACCGCTATTATGCTAATCAGGGGGCAGTCCTAGCCCATAGGGGTTCCAGCAGTTCAGGATGGTACTACTTGTATTCACTGCAGACCAGTGCCCATGGACACCGAGAAGGACATGAGTGAGTTCGAGATGCTCACCAACGAAAAGGACATGAGAGAATCCGCGATTCCCAGAGACAAAGAAAAGGACTTGAGTGAGTCAGCGCTGTGTGACCGCAAGCTGCCGCTGTGGCTGGGGCTCCTGCTGCTCCTGGTGGCGGTGGGGCTGCTTGTGCCCCTGATCTGCTTCACTGCCAGGGCCAACAGCAAGGCCTGCATGGATGGCCTCCAAGCAGAGAAGGAGTGTCAGGAGCCCAACCAACACCTGCAGCGCCAGCTAAACCATGCCCAGGAAGTCTTACACCAGAAGGAAGCCGAAGCTGCCACGTGCAAACAGACTGTGGTAAGCCATTGCAGCCCCTTGAGAGGGGCCCAGACTTGGAGGTCTCTCCCAGGGTCTTTGTGGAGATCGAGATAGACCTTGAAACTATGTCCTTTTTGTCACCACCAGGGTTTGGGAACTTCCAAACTCTCTCTGGCACCCCACTGCAGTACTCTTAACTGGAAAATCCCATGGACGTAGGAGCCTGGTAGGCTGCAGTCCATGGGGTCTCTAAGAGTCGGGCATGACTGAGCGACTTCACCTTCACTTTTCACTTTCATGCATTGGAGAAGGAAATGGCAACCCACTCCAGTACTCTTGCCTGGAGAATCCCAGGGATGGGGGAGCCTGGTGGGCTGCCGTCTATGGCGTCGCACAGAGTCGAACATGACTGAAGCGACTTAGCAGCAGCAGCAGCAGCAGCAAACTCTCTCCGGGGTGCTGGTGTATGTTGAAGGGGAGCTTTAAAACTCACAATTCCAGGTGTCAGTATCCCTGTTGGACATGAAGGATCTCTAAACTCTGTGTTTGAATGGGGGGATCTAAAAACTCCCGTTGGGCCAATCTTGGGTAGCAGAAATCCCCTCCAGGGGCTGGAACAGGACCTCCCCAGCTCTTTCCACTGCATCCTGGGAGCCTTTGAAATTTTCACTTATGTTCTAAAATGGAGGACCTTGAAACTCTTGTGGACCTCTAACTTGGGCTTTGAAATCATCACTCTCACTTCCCAAACCCAGCCCCTTGTTTCTGGTTATAGAAGGAACTCTTAATCTTATTGGGCTATAGCCCAGGGTATCTGGAAACTTCTCCTAGAGTCTGGGCATGGGGAACCTCCACATTCTCTTCTGGGGGGCCTTCAAAACTCCCATTTTGAGGATCATACTCGTATGGGTACTTGGGGAAGGCGGAAGGTTGTGCCCATTCTTAAAGGTAGAAGACTGAGGGGCTGGGGGAGAGTTGGATGGGAAATAAAGGGTGTGTGCATCTGAGCGCATCTGATCTCAGGGCTCAGGGAGGGGTCCAGCGCCCAGGCACCGGAGTCCAGGTTCTGACCCTCCCCTCTGACCCAGGTGACCCTGAGGGACTCTCTGAAGAAGGAGCAGGCAGGAGTGGAGGAGCTTCAGGGTGAGAAAAGCATACAACCAGGGTTCCGCGGAGTGGGCTTGGGGAGTAGCGACAGGTCAGGTGTTGAAAGGGAGGGAGCCCGGAGGGAGGGTCCCAGGGTTGTGATCAGGCGAGAGGAAGAGGAGGTCAGATTCCATTTGGGGTGGGGAAGCCGGGAGCCGGGTTTCCCAGCTGGGGATGAACGAACATCCCGCTAAGTCACGTGATGTCGCGGCTGGGTGTCAGGTGGCTTAGTGAGATCACTGTGTCGACGAGGCCCCTGAATCTGCACCCTATCCCGCAAACAGGACAGTTGGCGACTTTGAACCAACAACTGCATGACGTTCTGACGAAAGAAAGGTGCGAGACCACGCCCCGGGACGCCCCTTTCACTCCACCCCCGGACTCCCGAGTCCCTTCCGCTCAGAAAAACCCCCGTTGCCAGGGGACTAAGTTTAAGTCCCAGCCTCGTCCCATCTGTCACACAACCTGGGGTGGCCGCTGCTCACTCTCTTGCCCAGCGACTTGGGGGAGGAGTGGAGATTCTTAAAGGTAAAGCGGAGATCCCCTGGACCCCTGGGGGCCGCAGCCTGAGTTCCCCGATTTCTCTTCCAGAAGAAAGAGTGAGGACTCAGCGGAGGACAACTCCTTTCTGTTCTTCCTGTTGTTTGTGGTTGTGATCATCACCTGCAAGTGTCTGAAGGGATGAGGTCCCAGAGCCTGCCGGTGCGAAGGGGACGTCTCGAGGGAGAAGAAAGCTCGGAGGGGCCGGGAGCTGGGGCTGGGTACGGGTCTGGGGAGGTGGCCTGCCTGCGGGGCAGGGCTCTGGGCACCGGGGAGTGGAATCTGGAGACGGAGGAGGGCTCAGTGAGTTGGGAGGGGCCCTCGAGTCTGGTGGGGCTGGGGGCGAGCCCAGGATCCGCCTGCCTCTGACTCCCTATTCTGCTGTCTTTCAGGCCACAACCAGGACTGGGCCGACTCCCCTCGGATTCTTTGAGGCTTCCGGTCCTGGCCAGTCCCAACACGACCACATGGCAACACGGTGGGAGGGAGGATGGGGAGCCTAAGCGGCCAAGACAGGGCAGTCCTGAAAGGATGCCTTGAGTGGGAAAGCAGCAGAGCTGGCCCAAGGCCGCCTAGAGCTAGGGATGGCACGCGAGTAGGGTTGCAGCACCTCCGTCTTGCTGACGCTGCTCTGAGAAAGTCACTTTCCTCCTGGTTCTTTGGACTCAAAATGGAAACATCCCTTTTTGGGGGAGGGGGAAACTGGACTCTAAAGTGTTTGGAGCGTTATAGGGGACCTCCCAAAGCACCTAAGGCCTGCCCTGCAGACAGCGGTGGACATCCACTGACGTCCACAGCCAGCCTTCCGTGCTCTAGAACGTTCCTCAAGGTCTCTGGGGTTCCAGCAGGCACCATCCCCCTGCGTCCCTAGCCCTCCTCTGCTGGCAGCATGGAAGGACCCTCGTCAGAGCTCCCTGCCTGCAGTTTTCTTCTCTCATGTCCTGGCTTCTCTCATCTCATTACCGTTTCATCTTCTGATGACACTGGTTCCACAAGAAAACCGAGGCTGAGACGAGGGACACTTTGTCCTGGCTCCCAATCCCTGGCGGCAGAAAGTGCAGGGCTGGGACTCACACTTGGATGAGCAGGCTCGGGACAGATCTGTGTCAGCTTGTCCTGCCACCTCCATCCCCAGGCTCCCATTCATCCTACAGTACCCAGCTCTGGGAGCCCCTCCCCAGAGATTTCTCTGCTTCTCAAAATGAAGTCCTCCAAGAGTTCTCTGATGACTTAGTGGTTAGGATTCCAGGCTCCCATGGCCTGGGTTCAATCCCTGGTCTAGGAACTAATATCCCGTAACGGGGAGATGTGACCAATAAAAAGGAAAGAAAGGCCTCCCTGTGTGTGCTCCCTGCTCCTAACATGGAGTTTGATGGTGGCCTTCGTTAACTGAGCCCCGTATAAACGTATGGTTTCTACGTGGCTACAAAGAATGTTCCCGAATGCTTTAGTGGAATGAAGCTTGTGGAAAATAAAGCACCAAAGTGGGAACTGTTTGAGTGACAAAATAAATATCATCATGTGTAAAATCAATATCCATGAGTTCACAGGAGTATAAATACATGACTGACTAAAACAATACATGAAAGAGAGGAGAAAAATCTCCCAGGCGGAAGATTATCAAATAACATACACAGATATCTTGCCCTCAAGAGGATGCTGTGTGGGTCCCATGGGTTTGGTGTGGGCTATGAATCGTCACCTCTTTCCAGAAGGCACAGGTGGAAGAGAGGAAGGTGGGAGCTTTATGGTGGAGACGCCTGACGGACACCACCTCAGCCAGGGCAGCAGGATCAAGATCACAGGGTAAGTCAGGCCGATGGCCCGGGTCCCGGACACACGTGTGTCATGAGAAGGGCACTTGCCCTCTCCTGTCCTTCTCGCCAAAGCCCAGTCCAACCATGAGAACAACACCAGGCCAATCCCGCCCGAGGAGCACCCTGCAGAACACCTGACTCTCAGCTGCCAAGGTCATCACCACCAAGAAAGCCTGAGCAGCTGCCTGACCCAGGGGAGCCTCCGGGAGCCTCAGGACTCGGGGTCCTGTGAGGATCCGGGGGCAGAGAAAGGACACTGGGGGAACTGAGGCGATGGGGACAACGCAGGACTTCAGTGAGTCCTGCCATCCGTCAGCGCTGGCTCATGCATTCACCACACGCGCCGTAAGATGAAAGATGCCCAGAGTGGGGGAAACGGACGCGCATCCTACGGAATGCTTCTCGACTCTCTTTGCTGGGTTTGTGCAAACCGAAATAAAGCGAGTCTTTAAAAAATAACAAAGGTTGGGACCTCCCTGGTCGTCTGGGGATTAAGGCACCTCACTTAAACTGCAGGGGACATGGGTTAGATCTGTTGTCAGGGAACTAAGATCCCACATTCTGCAAGGCACAGCCAAAAAACAAGAAAAAAAAAGAAAGATGGGGACTTTCCTAGGGATCCCGTGGGTAAGACTCCACTCTCCCAATGCAGGGCAAGGGGGGCCTGATTTGGCCCTGATCAGGAAACTAGATCCCACAGGCAACAAATAAGGTTCCATGTGTCACAACAAAGATTCAGCCTGCCACGAATAGCACCTGGCACAGACAATTATATATATACATATATTTTGTAAAGCATAAATTCGGAAGAATATGCATGACTTTTTCCAGTTGAAATCTTAGAGGGAAAACTCACAAACTTCCTGTTTCCGGGGCTGAGATGAGAATGAGGTGAATACAGCACTCGCTTTGGCTGCAGAATGTGGGGAGGCACCAAAGCTCTATTATGTTCATCCCCATTTTACAGCTATGGAAACTAAGGCTAGGCTGAAATCACTTGCCCAGGTCTGGCAGGGAGGCAGGGCTGAGCACACCCAATCTTGACCCCTATCTGAAACCATGGTCCTAAGCTGACCCTAAAGTTCAAAAGTCAGCCCAGTGGAGCTCCGATATGGGTTTTGCCCCGGGCCCTGTCTTTGCACCTGGAGTCCTAGCCTGGGAGGGAGGCCCTAGTCAAGGGGACACAGGCTCCCTGTCAGTCTCCACAGCAAGTCCATCCCCGATTCCCGGGTCATTTGGCTGCTGAGTGGCGTTAATGGAGTTGGAGGGTGGGGTGAGGAAGTTGTCATTGTTCAGTCACTCGGTGGTGTCCCTCGCTTTGCAACCCCATGGACTGCAGCACGCCAGGCTCCTCTGTCTTCCACTATCTCCCAGAGTTGGCTCAAATTCATGTCCACTGAGTCAGTGATGACTCTTACCAACTAATCCTCTGCTGCCGCCCTCTCCTCTTGCCTTCAGTCTTTCTCAGCATCAGGGTCTTTTCCAGTGAGTTGGCTCTTCCAATCAGGTGGCCAAAGTATTGGAGCTTCAGCATCAGTCCTTCCAATGAATATTCAGGACTGATCTCCTTTAGGATTGAGTGGTTTGATCTCCTTGCTGTCCAAGGATCTCTCAAGAGTCTTCTTCAGCACCTCAGTTTGAAAGCATGGATTCTTCAGCACTCATCCTTCCTTGTGGTCCAACTCTGCCATCCACACATGCCTACTGAAAAGACCATAGCTGTAAATACATGGAATTCTGTTGTAAACGTGATGTGTCTGCTTTTTAATATCCTTTCTAGGTTTGTCAGAGCTTTTCTTCCAAGGAGCAAGTGTCTTAATTTCATGGCTGTAGTACCCATCCTCAGTGATTTTGGAAACCAAGAAAATAAAATCTGTCACAGTTTCTGCTTTTTTGGTTTTATTTTCTATGAAGTGATGGGACCAGATGCCTTGATTGTAGTTTGTTGCTTGTTGTATTTCAAGCCAGGTTTTTCATTCTCCTCTTTCACTTCATAATGAGGCTCTTTAGTTCATCTCCCCTTTCTGCATCAGAGTGATGTCCACTGCATATCTGAAGCTGTTGATATTTCTCTTGGCAGTCTTGATTCCAGCTTGCCATTCATCCAGGCCAGCATTTCACATGTTAACTCTGCATAAAGTTAAATAAGCAGGGTGACAATATAAAGCCATGTCTCACTCCTTTCTCAATATGGAGCCAGTCAGTTCCAGGTCCAATTCTAAATTTGCTTTGTGGCCTGTATATGGGTTTCTCAGGAGACAGACAACGTGGTCGGGCACTCTCATCTCTTTCAGAATTGTCCACAGTTTTCTGGGATCCACACAGTCAAAGGCTTTAGCATAGTCAATGAAGCAAAAGTAGATTTCTTTCTGGAACTCCCTTGCTTTCTCCACAATCCAAAGAATGTTGGCCATTTGACCTCTGGTTCCTCTGCCTTTTTGAAACTCACCTCAGACAATGGATGTTCTTGGTTCGTACTGCTAAAGCCTAGCCTGAAGGATTTTGAGCAAACCTTGCTAGCATGTGAAATGAGCACAATTATATGATAGTTTGAACATTCTTTGGCAATGCCTTTCTTGAGATTGGAGTGAAAACTGACCTCTTCCGGATCTGAGTTTTACAAATCTGCTGACATCTTGCGAGCAGCACTTTCACAGCATCATCCTTTAGGATTTGAAGTAGCTCAGCTGGAACTCCATCACCTCCACTAGCTTTGTTTATAGCAATGCTTCCTAAGGCCCACTTAACTTCACACTCCAGGATGTTTGGCTCTAGGTGAGTGACCGCAGCAATATGGCTATCTAGGTCACAAAGACCTTTCTGACATAGCTTTTCTGTGTATTCCTGTCACCTTTTCTTAATTATTTCTGTTTCTCTTTGCTCCTCACTGCATCTGTCCTTTATTGTGCTCGTCTTCTCATGAAATGTTCCCAGGATATCTCCAATTTTTTAGAAGAATTCTCTAGTCTTTCCCATTCTACTGTTTTTCTCTATTTCTTTGCATTGTTCCTTGAAAAAGGCCTTCTTATGTCTCCTTGCTGTTCTCTGAGACTCTGCCTTCAGTTGGGTTTATCTTTCATTTCTCCCTTGCCTTTTACTTTTCTTCTTTCCTCAACTGTTTGTCAGGCCTCATCAGACAAAACCCTGGTGCTCAGACAGTAACAGCCCACCTGCAATGCAGGAGACCTGGGTTAGATCCCTGGGTTGTAAAGATCCCCTGGAGGAGAGCATGGCAACCCACTCCAGTGTTCTTGCCTGGAGAATCCCCATGGACAGAGCAGCCTGGTGGGCTAGAGTCTGTGGGGTGGCAAAAAGTCGGACACCACTGAGTCAGTAAGCACAGACAGCCACTTTGCCTTCAGGTGTTTTTTTGGCTTTGGAAAGGTTTTGGTCACTGACCCCTGTGCAGTGTTATAAACCTCCCTCCATAGTTCTTCAGGCGCTCTGTCTACCCGATCCAATCGTTTGACTCTATTTGTCACCTCCACTGTAAGCGACTGGATTTAGGTCATACCTGAATGGCCTAGTGGTGTTCCACTACTTCCTTTCATTTAAGCCTGAATTTGGCCAGAAGGAGTCATGATCTGAGCCACAGTCAGCTCCAGGTCTTTTTTTTTGCTCACTGTACAGAGCTGCTCCATCTTTGAGGGCAAAGAACATAATCTGATTTCAGATAGACTATCTGGTGATGTCCATGTGTAGAGTCATCTCTTGAGTTGCTGGAAGTGGGTCTTTGCTGTGAGCAGCGTAACTAGGCAGAGGGGTGTCATCCTGAACACCAGGATCCCTGGCTTTGGCCCCATGTAGCATCCAATCCAGCTGACCACAAACCCTGCAAATGGCTGAGCCAACAGAATCTGGGTAGTGGTCAGGCTGTGGTGAAAGAAGCCACTGGACAAGTGCACAGCTGCCTTCCAGAAGTCACTTCCTGCAACAGGAAGTGTGTAATCAGGCCAGTCTCCAGCAGGAAGATCTGGTTCCCTTGATCCTTTGGAAGGGAGATCAGTGGGGTCTGAGTTCCCTGGAATGTGATTCCAGGGTCCCACCCCCTTTGGAGGTCTCTCCCTAGACACCCCCAGCCCAGGTCCTTTGGGTTCTGAGTGTCCCAAATGGATCTGATCTTGTTTCCTCAAAATGTACTCCTCACTCCTGGGCCTGATTTCCACGTTTCCCCCAGTCCATCTGCCCTGAGTCACACACCCAGCCACACGGGCACTGAGTGCCCACTGGATGCAAAGCGCGTTACTCAGAACCCCTCATTGGCCCTCCTGCCAAGGCCGCTCCTGTGATGGCCCCACGTTACAGACGAGGAAACTGAGCTTCCGGTAACTGAGGTCCGTGTCCCTGACACACAGTGAGGACAGACACACAGAAATTGTGGAGTTTGTAGCAGAGAAAGGTTCATTGCAGGGCCCTGCAAGGAGGCAAGTCACTTATGCCCCCAGAGAATCCTGACCCCTCCAGAGGTTTCTGAAAAGCATTCTCAAGGCCCAGGGGAGGGGCGAGTGGACCCAGGGGAGGGGACGAAGCTCTGAGTGACTGATGGTGAGGTCACAGGGGTTAACATTACCAATGCTTTTCCACCAGTAGGTCTGGGGCTACATGCTCATGGTCCTCATGTGGTTAACATCCTCCATTTGGTGAGTGTGGCTTGGGTAGCAGGAAGGGGGGTGGCATTTTCACACAGGAACCTGTATTAGATACTATTATCTCCATACTTCATAAAAGAGCTAAAACAGAAGATATGGGGGAGGCGTCTGCCCTGGGAAGGCCGCTTAGGGCAATGTTCAGTTACAGTTCAGAGGGTTTTTGCAGAGTCCCGGAGTGGTAGAGGCAGATGCTGGAGCCAGGACAGGGGGCCTGGGTGGTTGTTTGTTGTCTGGTGCGTCCCCTGGTGGCCATGTAGGACAACTGCAGTCTGAGTAGTGTTGGGAGGTCCAGCGCTTCTCCCCTCTTCTGCAGGCTCTGGTCGGTCCTCTGACACCCTCCTGATGGTCCGCTCGGCAGGGGACAGAGACGCTAAGTGAACCCCTCAAGGTCACCAGGAGATCCCTGAATTCTAAACCCAGTCGCCTCAGCCAGAAACAACACTGCCCCAGTCACTACTCACGTCTCAGCCTTCATTTCTCCCAGCTGGGGACTTGGGCCCCCCAAAAGCCCTCTGCCTCTTCCGTTTGTGATACAGACGAACACGAGCTGGCGTGCACTGGCTGTTCAGTAACTGCGATGGTCACCCTCAGAAACGTGTAGGAGAAGGGCAAGGACTTGACATGGGGTGTCCCAGGAGCCCCACTCCCCTCTCACAGGATCGTACTGGCCAGCATGCAACCCAGAAAGTCCAAGGCCAGAATTTGGCAAAAGCAACTCGCCTTTTTTTCCAAGAGAAAGGAAACTGAAACCAAAACCTAAAGCGAAAGCCTGGGCTGCCCCCTGGCTGCACAGGCTCCATTCAAGTTTCACCAAGTCAGTCCAGTCCTCCTGGAGCTTCTCATTGGTCGCCCCCGCTGTTATGCGAATCAGGGGGCAGTCCTAGCACTACTTCTATTCACTGCAGACCAGTGCCCATGGACACCGAGAAGGACATGAGTGAGTTCGTGGTGCTCACCAATGAAAAGGACATGAGTGAATCTCTGATGCCCAGAGACAAAGAAAAGGACATGAGTGAATCCGTGATGCCCAGAGACAAAGAAAAGGACTTGAGTGAGTCAGGGCTGTGTGGCCGCAAGCTGCCGCTGTGGCTGGGGCTCCTGCTGCTCCTGGTGGCGGTGGGGCTGCTTGTGCCCCTGATCTGCTTCGCTGTCAGGGCCAACAGCAAGGCCTGCGTGGATGGTCTCCAAGCAGAGAAGGAGTGTCAGGAGCTCAACCAACACCTGCTAAACCATGCCCAGGAAGTCTTACACCAGAAGGAAGCCGAAGCTGCCACGTGCAAACAGACTGTGGTAAGCCACTGAAGCCCCTGGAGAGGGCCCGGGACTTAGAGGTCTCTCCCAGGGTCTTTGTGGAGATCAAGATAGACATGGAAACTGTGTCCTTTTTGTCACTACCAGGGTTTGGGAACCTCCAAACTCTCCGCGGTGCTGGTGTATGTTGGGGGGGAGCCTTATAACTCCAATTATGTGCCTGAGTATCCCTTTAGGGTGTGAAGGATCTCTAAACTCTGGCGCTTGAATGGGGGGACCTAGAAACGCCCCTTGGGCCAATCTTGGGGAGCAGAATCCCCTCCAGGGGCTGGAACAGGACCTCCCCAGCTGTTTCCACTGCATCCTGGGAGCCTTTGAAATTTTCACTTATGCTCTAAAATGTAGGACCTTGAAACTCTCGTGGACATCTAACTTAGGCTTTGAAATCATCACTCTCACTTCCCAAACCCAGCCCCTTGTTTCTGGTTATAGAAGGAACTCAATCTTATTGGGCTATAGCCCAGGGTATCTGGAAACTTCTAGAGTCTGGGCATGGGGAACCTCCACATTCTCTTCTGGGGGGCCTTCAAAACTCCCATTTGAGGATCACACTCTTATGGGTGTCCCGGGGAAGGTGGAAGGTTGTCCCCATTCTTCAAGGTAGAAGACTGAGGGGCTGAGGGAGGGTTGGATGGGAAATGAAGGGTGTGTGCATCTGAGCACATCTGATCCCAGGGCTCAGGGAGGGGTCCAGGACCCAGGCACCGGAGTCCAGGTTCTGACCCTCCCCTCTGACCCAGGTGACCCTGAGGGACTCTCTGAAGAAGGAGCAGGCACGAGTGGAGGAGCTTCAGGGTGAGAAAAGCATACAACCAGGGTTCCGCGGAGTGGGCTAGGGGAGTAGCGACAGGTCAGGTGTTGAAAGGGAGGGAGCCCGGAGAGAGGGTCCCAGGGTTGTGATCAGGCAAGAGGAAGGGGGGTCAGATTCCATTTGGGGTGGGGAAGCCGGGAGCCGGGTTTCCCAGCTGGGGATGAATGAACATCCTGCTAAGTCACGTGATGTCCTGGATGGGTGTCAGGTGGCTTAGTGAGATGACTATGTCGACGAGGCCCCTGAATCTGTACCCTATCCCGCAAACAGGAGAGTCGGCGACCTTGAACCAACAACTGCAAGACCTTTCGGAGAAATTAAGGTGCGAGACCACGCCCCAGCACTCCCCTTTCGCTCCATCCCCCACCTCCCCCATCGTCACCGACCCCTGAGTCCCTTCCTCTCAGAAAAACCCCCGATGCTCAGGGGACTAAGTTTAAGTCCCAGCCTCGTCCCATCTGTCACCAACCCTGGGGTGGCCCCTGCTCACTCTCCTGCCAGTGACTTGGTGAAGGAGTGGAGATTCTTAAAGGCAAAGCGCAGATCCCTGGACCCCTGGGGGCCGCAGCCTGAGTTCCTCGATTTCTCTTCCAGAAGAAAGAGTGAGGACTCAGCGGAGGATTACCCATTTAGCTTCTCATACCTGATCCTCTCGTTTTTTGCGGGTGTGGTGACGACCGTGACCGCGGGTGTGATCATCACCTGCAAGTGTCTGAAGAAATGAGGTCCCAGAGCCGGCCGGTGCGAAGGGGATGTCTCGAGGGAGAAGAAAGCTCGGAGGGGCCGGGAGCTGGGGCTGGGTCCGGGTCTGGGGAGGTGGCCTGCCTGCGGATACAGGGCTCTGGGCACCGGGGAGTGGAATCTGGAGACGGAGGAGGGCTCAGTGAGTTGGGAGGGGCCCTCGAGTCTGGTGGGGCTGGGGGCGGAGCCCAGGATCCGCCTGCCTCTGACTCCCTATTCTGCTGTCTTTCAGGCCACAACCAGGACTGGGCCGACTCCAGCTCGGATTCCTGGTTTGAGGCTTCTGGACCTGGCCAGTCCCGACACGACCACATGGCAACACGGTGGGAGGGAGGATGGGGGAGCCGAAGGGGCCCAAGACAGGGCAGTCCTGAAAGGATGCCTTGAGAGTGGGAAAGCAGCAGAGCTGGCCCAAGGCCGCCTAGAGCTAGGGATGGCACGTGAGTCGGGTTGCAGCACCTCCGTCTTACTGACGCTGCTCTGAGAAAGTCACTTTCCTCCTGGTTCTTTGGACTCGAAATGCAAACATCCCTTTTTGTGGGGGGAAACTGGACTCTCAAGTGGTTGGAGCGTTACTGGGGAACCTCCCAAAGCATCTGAGGCCTGCCCTGCAGACAGCAGTGGACATCCACTGACGTCCACAGCCAGCCTTCCGTGCTCTAGAATGCTCCTCAAGGTCTCTGGGGTTCCAGCAGGCACCATCCCCCTGCGTCCCTAGCCCTCCTCTGCTGGCAGCATGGAAGGACCCTCGTCAGAGCTCCCTGCCTGCAGTTTTCTTCTCTCATGTCCTGGCTTCTCTCATCTCATTACCGTTTCATCTTCTGATGACACTGGTTCCACAAGAAAACCGAGGCTGAGACGAGGGACACTTTGTCCTGGCTCCCAATCCCTGGCGGCAGAAAGTGCAGGGCTGGGACTCACACTTGGATGAGCAGGCTCGGGACAGATCTGTGTCAGCTTGTCCTGCCACCTCCATCCCCAGGCTCCCATTCATCCTACAGTACCCAGCTCTGGGAGCCCCTCCCCAGAGATTTCTCTGCTTCTCAAAATGAAGTCCTCCAAGAGTTCTCTGATGACTTAGTGGTTAGGATTCCAGGCTCCCATGGCCTGGGTTCAATCCCTGGTCTAGGAACTAATATCCCGTAACAGGGAGACGTGACCAATAAAAAGGAAAGAAAGGCCTCCCTGTGTGTGCTCCCTGCTCCTAACATGGAGTTTGATGGTGGCCTTCGTTAACTGAGCCCTGTATAAGCATATGCTTTCTACGTGACTACAAAGAATGTTCCCGAATGCTTTAGTGGAATGAAGCTTGTGGAAAATAAAGCACCAAAGTGGGAACTGTTTGAGTGACAAAATAAATATCATCATGTGTAAAATCAATATCCATGAGTTCACAGGAGTATAAATACATGACTGACTAAAACAATACATGAAAGAGAGGAGAAAAATCTCCCAGGCAGAAGATTATCAAATAACATACACAGATATCTCGCAATCAAGAGGATGCTGTGTGGGTCCCATGGGTTTGGTGTGGGCTATGAATCGTCACCTCTTTCCAGAAGGCACAGGTGGAAGAGAGGAAGGTGGGAGCTTTATGGTGGAGACGCCTGACGGACACCACCTCAGCCAGGGCAGCAGGATCAAGATCACAGGGTAAGTCAGGCCGATGGCCCGGGTCCCGGACACACGTGTGTCATGAGAAGGGCACTTGCCCTCTCCTGTCCTTCTCGCCAAAGCCCAGTCCAACCATGAGAACAACACCAGGCCAATCCCGCCCGAGGAGCACCCTGCAGAACACCTGACTCTCAGCTGCCAAGGTCATCACCACCAAGAAAGCCTGAGCAGCTGCCTGACCCAGGGGAGCCTCCGGGAGCCTCAGGACTCGGGGTCCTGTGAGGATCCGGGGGCAGAGAAAGGACACTGGGGGAACTGAGGCGATGGGGACAACGCAGGACTTCAGTGAGTCCTGCCATCCATCAGCGCTGGCTCATGCATTCACCACACGCGCCGTAAGATGAAAGATGCCCAGAGTGGGGGAAACGGACGCGCATCCTACGGAATGCTTCTCGACTCTCTTTGCTGGGTTTGTGCAAACCGAAATAAAGCAAGTCTTTAAAAAATAACAAAGGTTGGGACCTCCCTGGTCGTCTGGGGGCTAAGGCACCTCACTTAAACTGCAGGGGACATGGGTTAGATCTGTTGTCAGGGAACTAAGATCCCACATTCTGCAAGGCACAGCCAAAAAACAAGAAAAAAAAAGAAAGATGGGGACTTTCCTAGGGATCCCGTGGGTAAGACTCCACTCTCCCAATGCAGGGCAAGGGGGGCCTGATTTGGCCCTGATCAGGAAACTAGATCCCACAGGCAACAAATAAGGTTCCATGTGTCACAACAAAGATTCAGCCTGCCACGAATAGCACCTGGCACAGACAATTATATATATACATATATTTTGTAAAGCATAAATTCGGAAGAATATGCATGACTTTTTCCAGTTGAAATCTTAGAGGGAAAACTCACAAACTTCCTGTTTCCGGGGCTGAGATGAGAATGAGGTGAATACAGCACTCGCTTTGGCTGCAGAATGTGGGGAGGCACCAAAGCTCTATTATGTTCATCCCCATTTTACAGCTATGGAAACTAAGGCTAGGCTGAAATCACTTGCCCAGGTCTGGCAGGGAGGCAGGGCTGAGCACACCCAATCTTGACCCCTATCTGAAACCATGGTCCTAAGCTGACCCTAAAGTTCAAAAGTCAGCCCAGTGGAGCTCCGATATGGGTTTTGCCCCGGGCCCTGTCTTTGCACCTGGAGTCCTAGCCTGGGAGGGAGGCCCTAGTCAAGGGGACACAGGCTCCCTGTCAGTCTCCACAGCAAGTCCATCCCCGATTCCCGGGTCATTTGGCTGCTGAGTGGCGTTAATGGAGTTGGAGGGTGGGGTGAGGAAGTTGTCATTGTTCAGTCACTCGGTGGTGTCCCTCGCTTTGCAACCCCATGGACTGCAGCACGCCAGGCTCCTCTGTCTTCCACTATCTCCCAGAGTTGGCTCAAATTCATGTCCACTGAGTCGATGACGCTATCAAACCAACTCATCCTCTGCTGCCGCCCTCTCTTCTTGCCTTCAGTCTTTCTCAGCATCAGGGTCTTTTCCAGTGAGTTGGCTCTTCCAATCAGGTGGCCAAAGTATTGGAGCTTCAGCATCAGTCCTTCCAATTAATACTTAGGGTTGTTTTCCTTTAGGATTGAGTGGTTTGATCTCCTTGCTGTCCAAGGATCTCCCAAAAGTCTTCTCCAGCACCTCAGTTGGAAAGCATTGATTCTTCAGCATTCAACCTTCTTTATGGTCCAACTTTCCCATCCACACATGCCTACTGAAAGGGCATAGCTGTAAATACATGGAATTCTGTTGGAAACATGATGTGTCTGCTTTTGAATATCCTGTCTAGGTTTGTCAGAGCTTTTCTTCCAAGGAGCAAGTGTCTTTTAATTTCATGGCTGTAGTACCCATCCTCAGGATTTTGGAAACCAAGAAAATAAAATCTGTCACAGTTTCCGTTTTTTCTGATTTTATTTTCCGTAAAGTGATGGGACCAGATGCTTTGATGGTACTTTTTTGCATTTCGAGCCAGGTTTTTCATTCTCCTCTTTCACTTCAAGTGGCTCTTTAGTTCATCTCCCCTTTCTGCATTAGAGTAGTGTCCTCTGCATATCTGGAACTGCTGATATTTCTCCTGGAAGTCTTGATTCCAGCTTGCCATTCATCCAGGTCAGCATTTCACATGTTGTACTCTGCATAAGTTAAACACGCAGGGTGACAATATAAAGCCATGTCTCACTCCTTTCTCAATATGGAGCCAGTCAGTTGTTCCAGGTCCAATTCTAAATTTGCTTTGTGACCCGTATATGGGTTACTCGGGAGACAGATAACGTGGTACGGCACTCTCATCTCTTTCAGAATTGTCCACAGTTTTCTGGGATCCACACAGTCAAAGGCTTTAGCATAGTCAATGAAGCAAAAGTAGATTTCTTTCTGGAACTCCCTTGCTTTCTCCACAATCCAAAGAATGTTGGCCATTTGACCTCTGGTTCCTCTGCCTTTTTGAAACTCACCTCAGACAATGGATGTTCTTGGTTCGTACTGCTAAAGCCTAGCCTGAAGGATTTTGAGCAAACCTTGCTAGCATGTGAAATGAGCACAATTATATGATAGTTTGGACATTCTTTGGCAATGCCTTTCTTGAGATTGGAGTGAAAACTGACCTCTTCCGGATCTGAGTTTTACAAATCTGCTGACATCTTGCGAGCAGCACTCTCATGTTACTCGGGAGACAGATAACGTGGTACGGCACTCTCATCTCTTTCAGAATTGTCCACAGTTTTCTGGGATCCACAAGTCAAAGGCTTTAGCATAGTCAATGAAGCAAAAGTAGATTTCTTTCTGGAACTCCCTTGCTTTCTCCACAATCCAAAGAATGTTGGCCATTTGACCTCTGGTTCCTCTGCCTTTTTGAAACTCACCTCAGACAATGGATGTTCTTGGTTCGTACTGCTAAAGCCTAGCCTGAAGGATTTTGAGCAAACCTTGCTAGCATGTGAAATGAGCACAATTATATGATAGTTTGGACATTCTTTGGCAATGCCTTTCTTGAGATTGGAGTGAAAACTGACCTCTTCCGGATCTGAGTTTTACAAATCTGCTGACATCTTGCGAGCAGCACTCTCACAGCATCATCCTTTAGGATTTGAAGTAGCTCAGCTGGAACTCCATCACCTCCACTAGCTTTGTTTATAGCAATGCTTCCTAAGGCCCACTTAACTTCACACTCCAGGATGTTTGGCTCTAGGTGAGTGACCGCAGCAATGTGGCTATCTAGGTCACAAAGACCTTTCTGACATAGCTTTCCTGTGTATTCCTGCCACCTTTTCTTAATTATTTCTGTTTTTCTTTGCTCCTCACTGCATCTGTCCTTTATTGTGCTTGTCTTCTCATGAAATGTTCCCAGGATATCTCCAATTTTTTGGAAGAATTTTCTAATCTTTCCCATTCTACTGTTTTTCTCTATTTCTTTGCATTGTTCCTTGAAAAAGGCCTTCTTATGTCTCCTTGCTGTTCTCTGAGACTCTGCCTTCAGTTGTGCTTATTTCCCTTCTACCTTGCTTTTTACTTTTCTTCTTTCCTCAACTATTTGTGAGGCTTCCTCAGACAGCCCTGGTGGCTCAGACAGTAACAATCTTCCTGCAATGCAGGAGACCTGGGTTAGATCCCTGGGTTGTAAAGATCCCCTGGAGGAGGGCATGGCAACCCACTCCAGTGTTCTTGCCTGGAGAATCCCCATGGACAGAGCAGCCTGGTGGGCTGGACTCCATGGGGTGGCAGAGAATCGGACCCAACTGAGCCACTAGGCACAGACAGCACTCTGGCTTCAGGCATTTTTTTGCCTTGGAACAGTTTTTGTCATTGACCCCTATGCAGTGTTATAAACCCATAGTTCTTCAGGCGCTCTGTCTACCAGATCCAATCCTTTGAGTCTATTCGTCACCTCCACTGTCATACCTGAATGGCCTAGTGGTGTTCCACTACTTCCTTTCATTTAAGCCTGAATTTGGCCAGAAGGAGTCATGATCTGAGCCACAGTCAGCTCCAGGTCTTATTTTTGCTCACTGTACAGAGCTTCTCCATCTTTAGGGGCAAATAACATAATCTCATTTCAGGTAGACTGGTGATGTCAACGTGTAGAGTCATCTCTTGAGTTGTTGGAAGTGGGTCAACAACTTCCAACTCGAGTGTGAGCAGCGTAACTAGGCAGAAGGGTGTCATCCTGAACACCAGGATCCCTGGCTTTGGCCCCATGTAGCATCCAATCCAGCTGACCACAAACCCTGCAAATGGCTGAGCTAACAGAATCTGGGTAGTGGTCGGGCTGTGGTGAAAGAAGCCGCTCGACAAGTGCACAGCTGCCTTCCAGAAGTCACTTCGTGCAACAGGAAGTATGTAATCAGGCCAGTCTCCAGCAGGAAGATCTGGTTCCCTTGATCCTTTGGAAGAGAGATCAGTGGGGCCTGAGTTCCCTGGAATGTCATTCCAGGGTCCCACCCCCTTTGGAGGTCTCTCCCTAGACACCCCCAGCCCAGGTCCTTTGGGTTCTGAGTGTCCCAAATGGATCTGATCTTGTTTCCTCAAAATGTACTCCTCACTCCTGGGCCTGATTTCCACGTTTCCCCCCGGTCCATCTGCCCTGAGTCACACACCCAGCCACACGGGCACTGAGTGCCCACTGGATGCAAAGCGCGTTACTCAGAACTCCTCATTGGCCCTCCTGATGAGGCCACTCCTGTGATGGCCTCACGTTACAGACAAGGAAACTGAGCTTCCGGTAACTGAGGTCCGTGTCCCTGACACACAGTGAGGACAGACACACAGAAATTGTGGAGTTTGTAGCAGAGAAAGGTTCATTGCAGGGCCCTGCAAGGAGGCAAGTCACTTATGCCCCCAGAGAATCCTGACCCCTCCAGAGGTTTCTGAAAAGCATTCTCAAGGCCCAGGGGAGGGGTGAGTGGACCCAGGGGAGGGGACGAAGCTCTGAGTGACTGATGGTGAGGTCACAGGGGTTAACATTACCAATGCTTTTCCACCAGTAGGTCTGGGGCTACATGCTCATGGTCCTCATGTGGTTAACATCCTCCATTTGGTGAGTGTGGCTTGGGTAGCAGGAAAGGGGGTGGCATTTTCACACAGGAAACTGTATTAGATACTATTATCTCCATACTTCATAAAGGAGCTAAAACAGAAGATATGGGGGAGGCGTCTGCCCTGGGAAGGCCGCTTAGGGCAATGTTCAGTTACAGTTCAGAGGGTTTTTGCAGAGTCCCGGAGTGGTAGAGGCAGATGCTGGAGCCAGGACAGGGGGCCTGGGTGGTTGTTTGTTGTCTGGTGCGTCCCCTGGTGGCCATGTAGGACAACTGCAGTCTGAGTAGTGTTGGGAGGTCCAGCGCTTCTCCCCTCTTCTGCAGGCTCTGGTCGGTCCTCTGACACCCTCCTGATGGTCCGCTCGGCAGGGGACAGAGACGCTAAGTGAACCCCTCAAGGTCACCAGGAGATCCCTGAATTCTAAACCCAGTCTCCTCAGTCAGACACAATCATGCCTCCAGTCACCACTCACGTCTCAGCCTTCATTTCTCCCAGCTGGGGAAGTGCGGCCCCCAAATCGCCCTCTGCCTCTTCCGTTTGTGATACAGACGAACACAGAGCTGGCGTGCACCAGCTGCTCAGTAACTGCGATGGTCACCCTCAGAAACGTGTAGCTGAAGGGCAAGGACTTGACATGGGGTGTCCCAGGAGCCCCACTCCCCTCTCACAGGATCGTACTGGCCAGCATGCAACCCAGAAAGTCCAAGGCCAGAAATTGGCAAAAGCAACCCACCTTTTTTTTTCCGGGAAAAGGAAAAAGGAAACTGAAACCTAAACCGAAAGCCTGGCCGCCCTCCTGCCCGCACAGGCTCCATTCAAGTATCTCCAAGTCAGAGGATCCTCCTGGAGCTTCTCATTGGTCAGCACCGCTATTATGCTAATCAGGGGGGCAGTCCTAGCCCATTGGGGTTCCAACGTCCTCCTATAACTCGTGTTCGAACTTCCCTAAGGGCAGTTCCCTTATGGTACCCACTTTTTAATCGCTGAAGCCCAGTACCCATGGTGGACAATTTGGAAGGATCTATGCTGACTCGCTGCAAGCTGCCGCTGTGGCTGGGGCTCCTGCTGCTCCTGGTGGCGGTGGGGCTGCTTGGGACCCTGATCTACTTTGTTGTCATTGCCAACAGCAAGACCTGCGTGGATGGCCTCCAAGCACAGAAGGAGGGTCAGAAGGCCAACCAAAACCTGCAGCACCAGCTAAACCAGGCCCAGGAATTCTCACGTGAGAAGGAAGCTGAAGCTGCCACCTGCAACCGTACTGTGGTAAGCCCCTGCACCCCCTAGACAGGTCCGGGTACTTGAGAGGCTCTCCCAGGGTCTTTGTGGAGATCCAGAGGGACCTTGAGACTGCCCCCCTGGATGTCTCCACCAGGCTTTGGGGACCTCTGATTCTCCCTGAGGTCTGGTGTGGGGAGCCTTAAAACTCCCATTATGGGTGCCAGTATCCCTGTAGGGTATGAAAGCTCTCTAAACTCTGGCGCTTGAATGGGGGGACCTAGAAACTCCCCTTGGGCCAATCTTGGGGAGCTGAAATCCTCTCTAGGGACTGGGAAGAGGACCTCCCCAGCTCCTTCCACTGCATCCTGAGAGCCTTTGAAATTTTCACTTCTGTTCTAACATGGAGGACCTTGAAACTCTCAGGGACATCTAAGTTGGGCTCTGAAATCTTCCCCTACCCTCACCCCGCCCCATTTTCTGGTTTTAGGAGAACCTCTTAATGTTCTTCAGCGACTTCCCTGGTGATCCAGTGACTAAGGCTTTGTGCCCCCAATGCAGGGGACGTGGGTTTGATCCCTGGTCACGGATCTAGATCCCTTGCAGCAACTAAAGATCAGCTGCTGCTGCCGCTAAGTCGCTTCAGTCGTGTCCGACTCTGTGACCCCATAGATGGCAGCCCGCCAGGCTCCCCCGTCCCTGGGATTCTCCAGGCAAGAACGCTGGAGTGGGCTGCCATTGCCTTCTCTGTAAAGATCTAATACTCAGCCCAACCAAATAAAAATTCTTTTCAAATAAATATTTAAAAAAATTTTTTTGTGCAATACCCCAGTGGATCTGGAAACTTCTTCTAGGGCATAGGAAACCTCCAAATTCTCTTGCGGGGTTCAGTTCAGTCGCTCAGTCGTGTCCGACCCTTTGTGACCCCATGAATCGCAGCACGCCAGGCCTCCCTGTCCATCACCAACTCCCGGAGTTCACTCAGACTCGCGTCCATCGAGTCAGTGATGCCATCCAGCCATCTCATCCTCTGCCGTCCCCTTCTCCTCCTGCCCCCAATCCCTCCCAGCATCAGAGTCTTTTCTAATAAGTCAGCTCTTTGCATGAGGTGGCCAAAGTACTGGAGTTTCAGCTTTAGCATCATTCCTTCCAAAGAAATCCCAGGGCTGATCTCCTTCAGAATGGACTGGTTGGATCTCCTTGCAGTCCAAAGGACTCTCAAGAGTCTTCTCCAACACCACAGTTCAAAAGCATCAATTCTTCGGTGCTCAGCTTTCTTCACAGTCCAACTCTCATATCCATACATGACCACAGGAAAAACCATAGCCTTGACTAGACGGACCTTAGTCGGCACAGTAATGTCTCTGCTTTTGAATATGCTATCTAGGTTGGTCATAACTATTCTTCCAAGGAGTAAGTGTCTTTTAATTTCATGGCTGCAGTCACCATCTGCAGTGATTTTGGAGCCCCCCAAAATAAAGTCTGACACTGTTTCCACTGTTTCCCTATCTATTTCCCATGAAGTGATGGGACCGGATGCCATGATCTTTGTTTTCTGAATGTTGAGCTTTAAGCCAACTTTTTCATTCTCCTCTTTTACTTTCATCAAGAGGCTT
>SJXQ01006012.1:298519-339113 GCA_006408695.1 Aepyceros melampus | reverse complement strand
CCATTTGCCGGGAAGGAGTGCAGATTCTTAGGGGCGAAGCCTAGAGCGGCCCGAGCGCCCGGCAGCTGCCTGAGTGCCCTGATCTCTACTCCAGAAGACAGAGTGAGACCTCCAAAAACAAGGCGTCCAGCTGCTGGAGCTTCCTGTTCGTTGTGATCGCGGTCTTGGTCCTCCACGCTCTGCTGACATGAGATCCCAGAAAGCTGGCCGGTAAGGATTGGGCAGCTCCTGGGAGAAGAAAGCTCGGAGGGGCCGAGAGCTGGGCTGGGTCAGGGTCTGGAGAGGTGGCCTGTCTTTGGGGCAGAGGGCTGGACACGGAGAAGGATCTTGGAAAGGGAGGGAGCACTCAGTGAGGAGGTAGGTCCTGTGGGGGGCGGGGCTTGGAGTGGGGCCTGTGTTCTGTCTGCCTGTTTTTTGTTTTCTTTTTAAAAAAATTTTTATTTATTTTAATTTTTGGTTTTTGGTCGCTCTGCATGACGTGTGGGATCTTAATTCCCAGACCAGGGATCGAACGCACAAACCCTGCATTGGAAGTGCAAAGGCTTTACCAGCCAGGGAAGTACCTGAGTCCCTATTTTGATGTTTTTTAGGCCACAACCTGGACTTCTCTGGCTCCCTCTCTGCTTCCCTGTGTGAGGCCAGTTCTGAGGGGACCACATGGCAACACGGTTGTGAGGGGTGGGGGGATGGGGTAACCTCGGGGGTCCAAGTGGGCCGGCTTTGGAGGGATGTCTTGTGTGAAGTAAGGGAGTTGGCCCAAGTCTGCCCTAGAGTTGGGGAAGGCTCAGGGGTGAGAGGTGGGGCACCTGCTTCTTGCTGACACGGTTTCTAGAAAGTCACTTTCTTCTGGCGTCATTTGGTTCCAAAAAGTAAACACCCCTTTGGGGGGAAAATTGTACTCTCAAGTTTTTGGAATGTTATTGTGTCACCCCCAAGCACCTGGGGCCTGCCCTGTGGGCAAGGGTAGACAGCCATGGACATCCAAACTCAGCCTCCGTGCTCTAGAATGTTCCTTGGGATTTCTGGGGTGCTGGCAGGCATCACCCCACTGCCCCTCCCCCAGCCGCCTTCTCCTCTGAAAGTGAGAGAGAAAATCACTCAGTCATGTCTGACTCTTTGTGAGCCCTATAGTCCGTGGAATTCTCCAGGCCAGAATACTGGAGTGGGTAGTGTTTCCCTTCTCCAGCAGATCCTCCAAAACCAAGGTTCCAAACCAGGTCTCCCACATTGCAGGCGGATTCTTTACCACCTGAGCCACAAAGGAAGCCCAAGAATACTGGAGTGGGTAGCCGGTCTCTTCTCCAGGGGATCTTCCTGGCCCAGGAATTGAACTGGGGTCTCCTGCATTGCAGGCGGATTCTTTACCAGCTGAGCTACCAGAGACCTACATCCTCATCAGTGCTCCCTGCCTGCAGTTTTCTGCTCTTATCTCCTGGCTGGATCTTCTGATCCAGTGGTTCCGTGAGGAAACCGTGGCTGTGACGAGGAACACTTTGTCCTGATTCCCAGTCCCTTCCAGTAGAAAGTGCAGGGCTGGGACTTAAACCTAGATGTGCAGACACGGGACCATGTCACATTGCCCCACCACCTCCGTCCCCAAACTCTTATTCATCCTGCAGTCCCCAGCTCTGGGAACCCCTCCCCCAGAGAGCCTCTCTGCTTCTCAAAATTGAAGGTTAGGTATGGGGAGTTTCCTGGTAGCTTAGTAGTTAGGAGTCCAGGATTTCACTGCATGGCCCAGATTCCGTCCCTGATTGGAGAACTGAGATCCTGCAAGCCGCATGGCCCTACCAAAAGAGAAAGAAAGAAAGAAAGAAAGAAAAACGTGGGAGGGGCTCAAAGTGGAAGGCCTCTGTCTGATAGACCATTTAACCCACTTCCTTGACCCTCCCATGGCCCCTATTTCCTTCCTCCCCTGTTATCTTCCTTCCTCCAAGTTTTCCTGGAATGCCATCTATTGTCCAGGCAACTTTTTGTGCATAGCACTAGGGGCAGGCCCCTTGTGTTTGCCCAGGATTCTGCACTGCCCTCTGGTCCCATGAGCCCCAATTCAGATGATCTTAGACTCCTCTTCCATGGCTCCTACTGTCTTCCCGGTGTCCTCAAACCCCATCCTTGCCACAGGCCCCCTGACAACACCCTCCCATCCCCTAAGTTCCTCCTGTTCCACCCACCCCAACCATTTCTCTATATATTGATTCGTCAAGTTCCTTCCTGCCTCACAGCCTCGGCCAGCCTCTGCCCTCTGCTCGGAGCTCCTGCTCCTCACCCTGAAGCTCGGGGTTTCTCGGCCTCTGAACTCTCACCATCCGGGCTGGACCATTCTCTGTGGTGGGGCTGCCCCGTGCACTGTAGGATGCTGGGTACCACCCTTTGCTACCAGATGCCCGCAGCACCTTACTGCCAGGTTGTGACAACAGAATGCCTCTAGACCTTGCCAAACCTCCCCTGGGGGCACAGATTCAATTCCAGCGAGAATCTCGGCTCTAGAAGGTGAGGCTCGGGTCTCCATCACCTCTGTGCCCCCAGCTCACAGGAGGGCTCAGTAGACACTCCCGTGGAGTCCCTTTCCAATAACTGAGGCATTTTACCCCCCATCAGCAGCCCCATCTAACAGATGAGGAAATTGATGTCCAGAGAAGTAACTGGACTTGCTCAGGGTTTCTCAGCCACTCAGGCAGTGGTTGCTGTCCAGTCATTCGGACGCAACCCCATGGACTGCAGCACGCTAGACTTCCCAGTCCTTCACATCCCTGGAGTTTGCTTAAACTCATGTCCGTTGAGTCGGTGATGCCATCCAACCATCTCATCCTCTATCACCCGTTCTCCTCCTGCCCTCAGTCTTTCCCAGCATCAGGGCCCTCTGCTTCTAGCAGGTTCTCTTGATTGCCAGGAAGCCCTTCTCACATGACTTCGGTCCTTTCCCACTTTCAGCCCACATCCGCCACCCCCCACTCCCAGCTTGGGCTACTGGAAAGTCCCAAAACTGCACTCCCCCTCCCCCTCCCCTATGTGTACTGTTTCACAAATGAGGAGGCAGTTTTGCCTGATATGGGTTTGACCTGCTCGATTTCTTCCCCCAAACTCCCACCCAGTGGCTGAGGTATAAACTTCTCTCATTCCTGAAAATGTCCCTCTTCCCTGGCTGACTGTGATCCAGCCAGGAGTTGGAAACCAGACGTGAGGGGTGCTGCAGGGCCTGGGGGATGGGGAGGGGTTCCAGCTCCAGCAGGAATCTGGGAGTGACTTGTAGCTCTTCTGTGTCCCTGCCCTGAGACTTGGCCTCTCTGGGCTCTGTTTTCTTCCTGTGGAATGGGCAGGGGAAGCGGGGTGGCTGTCAGGAAGGAACACAGATTCTTGTTCATAGTGTTCTCTCAGCTCACATTTACTGCACAGCTACTGTGTGCCAGGCCCACGCGGTGGCAGTGGGAATAAGGCAGGTGAAGGCTTTACTTTTTCGGGGCTCACCCAGTCCGATGCCCCAGTGGCTGTATGGCGGTGAAGAATCCACCTGCCATATATGAGATGTGGGTTTGATCCCTGGGTTGGGAAGATTCCCTGGAGGAAGACATGGCAACCCACTCCATGATTCTTGCCTGGCGAATCCCATGGACAGAGGAGCCTGGTGGGCTATAGTCCATGGGGGTCACAGAGTCAGACACACACCACACACACACACACACACACACACCCCAGTCTGATGGGAGAGGCAGTCAGGAATCAAACACACATAAAATGACAGCAGAGCTGAGAGATCAAAAGGGGTCAGAGTTAGTGGGAAGGGAGAGGAAGAGACACACTGGTGGACAGGGAAGTAACTGGTAAGGAAGTTAGCTGGGCAAAGAGGAAGGAAAGGTCCATCTGGTAACCCCGGGATAGGAATGTGCTGGCCGGAAGAGCACCCAGCAAGGCTGGAGGGGGCGGGAATGACACTGAAGACCTGCTGGGGGCCTCGCTGGGGAAGGAGAAACGAGAGGGGGAGGATGGGGTACGGTGGTCCAGCCTCCGCGGGGTCCAGGGAACTCTTGGGAGGAATGGCCTCGGTGTAATTAATGACTCGAGGTCACAGGTGCAAGAATGATTCTTTATTCAGCAAGAGCACCAGACAGATTTCTCTCAAGCACTTCCAAAGCATTCTAACAGGGTTTGATTTTCAAAGGCATTTTTATACATGGTTGCACAAAGTTAATTACCTAGTGTAAGAGGTTACAAACCATATTTTTCATCTTGTTATTTCCGTGTAAGCCTTTTCCACAACATTCCCATACATCATGAGTAAAACATTTCCAAACTTTCTTAACTTCCTTATTCAATCTTTGTCACCTCCCAGAATTTGTTTTTCACCAGATTCTTTTTGATTTCTTGAAAAACTAAGTCACCTGGCCACCTGGGTCTCCTGTTGAGGCCCTTTTTACAATAACAACCTTTTCTTGTTAGATTTAAACAATATATCAAGAAACACAATTTCCATAGTCCCCAGAAAAACATGAGAACAGTGTTTGCATTAATCACCATGTTGTGAACTTTTTAAGAATAAGCCTATATATAACTGCACAATGTTTACCTCTTAATTCTATTCTTCGCTTTTCAGGGGAATGTTTACTTCTTAATTCTATTCTTTGGTTTTCAGGGGAATGCCTGTACAGCTATTAATCAGTAATCCTAGAAGAACAAACTTGCAAACTATTACAGTAGCTGCTGGATGAGCAATGAGGGGTTTCTTCGGGGGGTTTCTTCAGGCCTCCAGACCTTCGAATTCCCCTTGAGTGCCGGCCTCCTTGGACCGGATCACCCTGACCGGATCCTTGTCCTGGGCGGGGCTTTTCTTAACTCCTTCGGCTCCCAACAATGGGGAGTGGGGAATGATGGAGGAGGAGGAGGAAAAGCGGGGAGTAGGTTGGAGGAAGGGGAAATGGAAATGAAAGAGGGCAGAGAGGGAGGAGGAGGATTTGACTCCAGAAAGTCAGGGCAACGGTGTAGACGCTCCTGGCTCTGATTCACGTTGTAAGGTCGCCCCCTGGTGGCTTAGTGGAGAACGGGCAGGGAGATGGGACGCATCTTCCCTTGGGTCTGCACCCCAACCCGCACAGTTAGTCACAAAGAAGTGCGTGCGGCCAGGTCGGCCTCAGTTGTTTCAAGCAGCCTCCCATCTTCTAGGTTTGGTCTCTCCATGGACAGAATGGGGGACAGTATACCCCCAGACCCTTGCCAAGGGCCCCTGGTGCAAAGGGGGGCTTTGCGCAGATATGCTCAGGTGATTCCTACAGAGCCCCACAGGGCAGGAGCTACTGTCACTCCTAGTTTACAGAGGAGAAAACTGAGGCTTAGAGGGTCACATGGGATGCAGAAACAAGACTCGAACCCGGGATCCCCAGCCCTGTCCTGGGCTCCGGTAGCTTGGGCTGGCCCTTGGCGTTGGTCAAGCCCCTCCCAATAAACTCGAAACCACCGCCAGGAGGGGCGGAACCGTGGGTGTCCCTGGCTCCCCAAGGTGCCAATTAAATGCTCGTGGCCGTCTGGGGCCAGAGCTGTGGACAGCGGCATGGCCGAGCCCGGGCCGGAGCCCGAGCCGGGGCGCGCCTGGCGGGTGTTCGCCCTGTGCGGGGCCGCAGTATTCCTGGCAGCGGTGGCTGCCGGAGCAGCCCTTCTGGCCTGGAATCTGGCCTCCTCGGCCTCCCGGAGGCCCCGCTGCCCAGAGCCGGCCGCCAACACCACGGCGCCGCCTGGAGACCCCGGACCCGAAGTCGAGGAACTTCGGCGCCGACTGGCAGAGGCTGCCCGGCTCGAGGAGGCCCTGACGAAGCGGCTGAAGCAGGCCGACGCGTCCGCCGGGAGCTGGAGGAGGCCCTAAGGGCCTGTGAGGGCCGCCAGGTAGGTGGGCAGGCTGGAGGGCTGGCGGACCCCGAAAATGAGGGCGAGGGGGTGCCCACACACACCCAGCCTTCCCCCTCGGTGCCCTGGTTTCCCCGGTTCTGCAACTGAGGGAGGAAAATGAGAACAGCACCATTCCTTCCAACTCCTACAGGGCCAGTTCCCCCTTGTGTCTACCTTCTGACCAAGAAGTTCCACTAACACAGCTCATTCACTTTGTTGTACACTAGAAACTAACAACGTTGTAAGCCGATTATAGTCTAATTGAAAAAAATAAAATATGACACAAATGAACTTTAAAAAAATAAAAAGAAGGCTCCACTGTCCTCTGCTATTTGCCCCATCACTGGTGGAGGCTATCCCAGACCCCTGAGACCCCCTGGGGAGGACCTGTGCTAACCTTCCCCCTAAGTACCCACTCAGCAACAACCCCCCAGGCAGTGTCCAGCAGCCCTATTTTGAGAGAGGGACATTCCTGTCACCTGTAATTAGGAAGCTAAAGTTGGCCTCTTGGAGGAGGTACCAGCCAGGTCCTCCCTTCTCCTCTTGCCACCCCCTTCAAACTCTTTCTTAACCCTTTCTTAACTCTTTCTCAACCCTGGGCCTCACAGAAGGACCATCCTCAAAGTCCCAACCACTCACATTTACTGAGTAACTACTGAGTACTGGGCCCAACAGAGGTTGGGCAGCATACAAATTCTGGAAAATTCATGCCTTTTGAAAATTCATCCCTATGCCTTTCCAGCCTGCCTAAGGGAAGGGCCTGGGGCAGCTGAAGAACAGCCTGCCCTGGATTCAAATTATGGTTCTCCCCCAGCCGCCATGAAAGAGTCTCAGAGGAGACCAAGCCAATTGCTTTGCAGAATGTCCTACAGAGGTGACCAGTACCCTAGAAATGCAGTCATCAACCACCATACTGTCTTGTGCTGGTCTGAAACCCCAGCCCCAGGAATCTAGATATAGCGAGGATTGACTGGAGCCGGTCGGCAGAACTAAACCTTTCTGTACCCAGTTGGCCTGGAACAGGAGTCAGTGTGCTCAGTTGCTCAGTCGTGTCCGACTCTTTGCGACCCCATGGACTGTAGCCCGCCAGGCTCCTCTATGGATTTTTCAGGCAAGAATACTGGAGTGGCTTCTCATTTCCTCCTCCAGGGAATCTTCCCCACCCAGGGATCGAACTTGCATATTTTGAATCTCCTGCACTGCAGGCAGATTCTTTTATCACTGAGCCACCTGGGACGCCCCAGGGGTCAGTGACCTGGGCAAAGATCTCCTTGCAGGCAAGCACCTTTCACCCCAGACTTCAGAGGCCACTTCTGTGTTTTACAACTACAGGACCCCAAACGACATTCCAAATAAAGCTCAAGGAACACCAGGGTGTTGTCCCTTAGAAAGGGCCCGGCCCATTCACTTTCTCTCCCTTCCCCTGTCATTTCTACTCCACTCCGCAGAGTCGGCTTCAGACCCAACTGATGACACTGAAGACTGAGATGGAAGAAGCCAAGGCACAGGGGACCCAGATGGGGGCTGAGAACGGGGCGCTCACAGGTGTGTTGGGATGCGATAGGGTGGACCTGCTGGAGGTGGGAGGAGCCTAGACGGTTCCTAGCTAGGCAAAAGACACAGACGGGTGTAAACGTAAAGCGAAGCAACGTGAAAACTTGTGAAAGTAATGCACGTAATATGCAAAGTTCAGGCAAATATCACAGAACAATGCAAACGCAGCAAAATATGTACACGCCGTGTAGAGACTCCCCAAAGACATGTAAACCTCTGAAAAGCTATGCAAATAACACATAAAGGTCATGCAAACAGCACACAAATTTAATTCCAATACAACAAACCACATAGACAGTATGCAGACTATAAGCTCGGAGTTGATGCATGCGGAGTAGGAGCCCAGGCTCCATCCCGATCTCGCGCCTCGCGTCCGCAGAAGCCCTGGCGCGCTGGGAGGCGGCGGCCGCTAAATCTGCGCAGCAACTGGACGAGGGCAGCGGCGCGCACGTACGGCCGAGGCGGAGGGCGAAGCCTGCGCAGCCCGGGAGGCGGCGCTGCGCGAGCACGTGTGAGTGAAGGGTGGGAGGGAAGGGTCCAGGGCTCGGGGCGGGGCCGGGCTGGTCATGTGGGCGGGGCCTTGGAGAGGATCTCGGTGAACGTCTCAGTGCGAGAACCTAGCGGCGGGCTCTATGGGGCGGAATGCCTACACTGGGGTTGGCACTCTTGAGGCATCGGTCCCTGGGGCCGGCTGTATCTGGGGGCTCCGAGGGGAGCGGGGAGTGAAGGTGAACGTTGCAATGAAAAGTATCAAGGGAGGGATCGGGGGCCTGGAGGCGGAGCTTCCGTGGAAAAGACTGGGAGTCCCGGAGGAGCGGTCCTGGAAGACCAGGGGAGAAGGGATGGGGGATCCTGAAGCCTGGAATCTTCGGGGGAGTGGGATACCAGGAAGAGTAGATGAATGCCGGAGGGCCTCTGGGGATGGGGGTCCTGGTGCCGACGGCCCCTCTCCCCCCCTCCCGGCAGTAAAGCCCTGGAAGCCCAGACGAGCTCCCAGCGCAGAGCTTCACACCCCCGGACCCGCGGCGGGTCCCGACCCCGGCCCAGCCCCCGCTCGCGCTCTCGCCCAGGAACTTCCGGGGGCTGCAGGCGACCTACGCGGCGCGCACGAGGGTGAGTCGGCCCCAGCTGGATGGGGGCTCGAGACCAGGAGGACAGACCCTGGGAGCCCTGCAGGGACACTCAGAGAGGCGCCCAAGCTGGATGAGATGCTCAGTCGACACCCATCCATGTTCAGCTTTTGACCCAGCAGCAACCCTGAAACTATCTACCGACGGGAATACTGAGGTCCATTGGGTCACAGGTGAGATAGTGCAGAGCCGGGACTTAAGTCCCCTCTAAGGACAAGGCCAGTGTTGCCCTCATCCCTCGGACATGAGGACTTAGGGTCCAGCCCTGATCTGGAAGTGACCTGAAGGGGTCGCTTCTCCTCTCTGGTCCCCAGTTTACCTTGTCTGTAAATGAGTGATTGGAATGGTGAGAGCCAGCATATCCTTGACAACAAAACCTAACGAAAATGGCACAATAGGAAAACTCCAGACCTCTCTCCCTATGAGGGTACAAAGCTCCCAAATGAAATTTTAGAAGAGAACCAAGAACATTTGAAAGATACACTATAACAAAGGAACATAGGCCGGAGATGCAAAGATGGTTCAGTATTGGGAAGTCTATTAATAAAATTTGCCATGCTAACGGATCAAATGAAAAGCATTCTGAAAAGGTCATCAAAATAGCAACAATTTCATGTAAGACTATACAGTATTTGTCTTTCTCTGACTTACTTCAGTTAACACCCTCTAGATCATTCATGTTGTTGCAAATGGCAAGATTTCTTTTTTTATGAGACTATTATAAGTAATATTCCATTGTGTTATACATACATTGTGTGTATGTGTGTGTGTGTATATATATATACATATTACATTTTCTTTATCTATTCACTTGTCAGTGGACACTTAGGTTCTAATCTCCAGACTGTAATCAGATTTTGCCAACTATTTTGATAATGTCCTCTGCAACAAGATTATCCTGGTTTACACATCGTATTGATCTGGAACATTTTTCAGTCTGTCTTTGCCTTTCATGACGTTGGTTGGTTATTTTTTTTTAAAGCCCCAGGCCAGTCATTCTGTGGTGTCTGAGTTTGGGTTTTTGTGGTTTCCTCATGGTTAATCTGAGGTTGACATTTTTGGCAGGAATGCTTCAAAAACAATTCAACTTAATATTATCTTCTGGTGGTATGACTATATATAGAAAACCCCAGAGAATTAACAGAAACTTTCCTATATCCAAAACAATGAGGTAGAAAATCGTTTGGAAGAAAAGAAAGATCCATTTCACATAGTTTTTCATATCCAGGAATAAACTACTTTCCTTATTATGTAAGAATCTCTTCTAAATTAATTTTTCAAAAAATAATTCAGTGGAGGGACTCCCTGGTGATCCAATGGCTAAGACTCCAGGCTACCAGTGGGGGGAGCTGGGTTTGATCCCTGGCTGGGGAACTAGCTCCCACACACATCCTGTGCCACAGTGAAGATCCTGCATGCTGCTACTGAGACCTGGCGCAACCAAATAAATAAAGTTTAAAAAATAAGTTGGTAGAAAACAGGCAAAGAATATGGGCAACCAGTTCATAGAAGCATGCAGAAAAAGGTGCCCAGTCTCACTGCTAGAGAAGAAACGCCAACTGAAACGACGACACGGTACCACTTTCTGCCCACTGGTTTGGCAGGGATAAAAACAAAAGCAAAAGTTTGTGAATATACACAGTACTGGTGAAACGGCTTGTTGGTATGACTACTTGGGAGGGCCATTTTCTAGAATCTCTCAAAATTAAAAGAGTGTTTGACCCATCAGTTCTTCTTCAAGCAGTTTTCCTGCAGCCATATTTTTTATTAAGAAAATTTTAATCTACAGTCATTTTTAAATTATAGTCTTGGATACTAAGAACCCAGCAGAGTACTTTATTCACTTTTCACTTTTTTTGGCCACACAGCCTGAAGAATCCTATTTCCCTGACCAGGGATTGAACCCAGGCCCTCAGGAGTAAAAGTTTGGAGTCCAAACCACTGGACTGCCAGGAAATTCCCAACAACTATTTTTAAATGCATACAAAATAATGGACTTAATGCAGTGGAGAATCCTGGGTTTGGATATTGGAACAGAAAAACACTTAGTGAAGAAATCAAATAAAGTCTAGAGTTCAGTTCATTGTAATATACTAAGATTAATTTCTTAATTTTGACAAAGGAACTATGGTGTATAAAATGCTAATGATAGAAGAAGCTGTGTGAGGGCTATTCAGAGATTCTGTATTATCTCTGCAAATTTTCTGTCAATTTAAAACATTCCAAATAAACAGTTTACTTTTTTCGAGATAAGGGTGGAGGAGAGGAGAAATGAAGACATTATTACCACATTCTTGGTAATTGCAAAAAATTGGAGACAACCTCAGTGTCCACCAACTGGAGTCTGTTTAAATGAGTGTGCATACATCCACCCACGGAATGCTGTTCGACTGGTTTGTAGGGACTAGGGCGGCGGGGGGTGGGGATTGTTTTGTTTTGGGCCCAGTTGCCCTACTTGCAGATCTTAGTTCCCCCATCAGGAACGGGACCCAAGCTCTTAGCAGTGAAAGCACAGAGCTCTAACCACTGGACCTCCGGGGAATTCCCGCTGTGCAACTGTTAAAAAGGCCAAAACTGACCTTCACTGAGACAGAGTAATGTAACAAGCAGAAGCGTTATATAGTCTGTGTACATCTTTTAAAAATCGGGACTGGGGGAAACTTTTGTCCAGATATCTCTGAAGGAAACCCTAGTCACAACGGTGGCTCCTGGAAAAGCAATCAGGGATCTCGGGATCAGTGCAGGGAGGAAGTCTCCTGTTCCTTTGTATTAGTTCAGTTCAGTCGCTCAGTCGTGTCCGACTGTTTGTGACCCTATGGGCTGCCGCACACCAGGCTTCCCTGTCCATCGCCAATCCCGGAGCTTGCTCAAACGCAAGTCCATCGAGTCGGCGATGCCATCCAGCCGCCTCATCCTCTGTTGCCCCTTCTTTTTGTAAAGTCTGCGTTTTAAAACTCATGTGCATGTGTTGCCTTTAAAATAATTAAAATTCATCTTGAAAAATTTAAGAGGCTGGTTTAAGAAGCCCTTGAAACTCTGATCCCCACCTCAGGCGGTTCTGCTCATAATCTCCCACTCCCGCCCACCTTGGAGGTGGCTTTAAGGGCCCTTACTGGGAGAGGGTCCACCTAGAGGGAGAATTGGACCCCATCCCTCGCGCCAAAGGAGGAGATGAGGTTGAGGAGGGGGGAGGTCTTAACAGTTTTGTTCCGCTACCGACCACTAGAGGTCGCCCCAGTCTTCAGACCTAGTTGCTGCTGGCTGAGGGCCCAGAACTTGTGAAGCTGGAAGGATGGGTCTGAGACACGCTCCCCCTCACCCCACCCTCCGCCTCTGCCCCTGCCCCTCCTCCAGCTCTGGCGTAAATCCAGAAATGAGCAGGAAGCAGCTTCTCTTCTGGAGTCAGCTAGGTCTTGACACTGGCCTCGCCTTGTCTGCGGCCCCAGGGATTTAAGACCCTTCACTGTGCAGCTGTGGCGTCCAGGGCTGATCTACACAAAGGGTTGGACTCCGCGCTGTATAGGAAACCTAAAATATTATCATTATTATTCACTCATTCTGCTATCTTCACCTTGGTCCTAACTGCCACATCACTGAAAGTCAGCTCCAGGGAAACAGGGAGCCATGGGATGTGTGTGAGCAGAAAGGGAATCATCAGATCTGGTGTCAGAGTTGGGAGAAGAGGGAGGTGGGAGGCTGGAAGCTGTGGATCCCCTGGGGAGGCCAAAGGACAGGGAATGGATGAGGACTGGCGGCAGCTGGGAGAGAACAGACCCCAATCCCAGGCCAGGACTAAGAATCCCCCAGCTGCCCTGCCTCCCAGACCTCATACCCCTCCCACTCCTCAGGGCCAGCGCCCCCAGCCTGCCCTTGCTCTGTTCTCTTCCCCTGTCTCCACCTGTCTAATTACCACTCAAAGTCTCCATCTGTCTTGTCACTGAGTCTGTTCTCTCTGTATCCACCTTGTCCCTTCTCTCAGGTCCCTGCCCTGGCCTCCCTGTTAATGGCCACTCTGGGATCCCTCCCTGGCTGCAGAAACAGGAGTCAGTGGGGCAGGGTGAGGGGTGGGGGCGAGGACGAAAAGGGAAAATCTGGATGGAGGGCGTTGGGGACACCGCAACTTGATCTTGTTGGTCCCCAGTCCCAGTTGTTCAACCAGAAGGCCCAAAGAGGACAGGCTCTTCCCCTCCAAAGGACTCTCTTGGCCTCCTCTGTCAACGCCCAAAGTCGCAAACTTCATTTCCGTTGCAATTAACCAAAACCCAAAGACGTTGGCAAAAATGTGGAGGTTTTTCTGAACTTTGCTGAAATTTTTCTTCACCAGAAGTATCACTTCCTCCTGAACTTTTTCTGAAGCTCCATGAGAGTTTTTAAAAAACCTCGTGTCTCCTTGAGAACTTCAGTGTTCAGCTTTCAAGTGACACGGAATTGACTTCCTCGTGACAGTTTTCCCATCTCTGACCAAACAGTCAAATGAAACCAAATGGATTGTTTTTGATTTAGAAAAAAAATATTTAAACTGGTGTTGGGTTTTATGATGACCCCTCAAGGGAATTCAGAGAGATTCACTCACAAAATTTCCTGTGACTATGACAAATGGTTTTCAGGAAAAAACCAAACTCTCCCATCATTTGATGCATTTGACCTCATGTGAATTCAAGGACTCACCTCCCCCCTCTGGAATTTTCTGGCCAGGAATGCAGGCAGAAAGTGTTCAAAAGAGTCTGTTTTTAGAAATTTTAGACACTACAGGCAAGGGTGTCAATGGAAACAACCTTTTTGGAGGACAAATTGGTAACAGCTGTCAAAATATAAAATGTTATTGCTTCAGCACCCAGCAATTTCACTTGTAGAGATTTGACTTCAAATCTTATTCTGTTCACTGAAACAAAAAAATTTAGAAACATTCTAAGTGCCCCTTGATAATTATTATGATAATAAAATATATGTGCTGAAAACCTAAACAGTGGTCAAAGGAATCCGCAATCTCAAAGTCATAATGTTGAGCAAAAAGAAGTTTCATCATTACCATTTCCATTAAAAAAAAATCCAACTTTTTAAAAAACAAGTTAAATATACTTACACATATATATGAAATTTAGAATGATGGTAATGATAAACCTGTGCGCAAGACAGCAAAAGAGACACAGATGTACAGAACGGCCTTTTGGACTCTGTAGGAGAGGTAGAGGGTGGGATGGGTTGGCAGAGTGGCAGTGTAACATGTGTGATATCATAAGTGAAACGAATCGCCAGGCCAGGTTTGATGCAGGATGCAGGATGCTTGGGACTGATGCACGGGGATAATCCAGAGAGAGGGTGTGGGGGGGGAGGGGGGAGGTGGGGGTCGGGATTGGGAGTTCATGTACACTCGTGGCTGATTCATGTCGATGTGTAGCAAAACGAATACAGTATTGTAAAGCAAAACAAACTAAAAAAAAATTTTTTTAAATAAATAAAAATAAAAAACAAGTTACTGGAGGAAAAAAAAAACTTACTGAAAAATAAACACTACAAATCTAAGTTGTGAGACCAAATTGCCAGAAAGAGAGCTTGACCCAAAAAACATTAGTGTGTAGATTTCAAACTCTTGTTCTTAGTCTGTGACAGTTGCTCAAAATTGTAGCACATCGGTACTGTCAGTTCTAGAGTGGCTTTTCAGTTTTCTGGGAGTTTATGGTTGCTTATCTTTTCTCTTGACAAGAGATACCGTATTCATACATACTTATGTGCAGCATCTTCAACATAAGATGAAGAATAGCCAGGATCTTAAGTTCATACCAAGACTGTAACACCTCCAGGCTCTGTCGCCATGCCTGAGCTCTCAACTGGACCCTTGTCGACAACTCAGGCTGTCATGGCCCTGTCATGCCCCCTTACCCCTGGTGATCCCACAGGACCAGCCCGACATCAGAGGCTAATCATGATCCAGCCCACCTTTACAAAACACCACTGTTTATTAAGGCTGACTGTGTGCCAGGCACTGAGACAAGTGTTTCACTACTGACTGTTAGGATAAAACCGAGGCTCGCAGCGGGAGAAGTCGCTTGTCCCAGGTCACACAGCAGTAGGTGGCACAGCAAGAACATAACTCCAGAGGCCTACAGTGAGACCATGGATTCCCTGTGCCCGCATGGCCCCCGTGAATGAAGAGGGACGATCTCCTCCTCCCACCCAGCTCCAGGGCATTCTGGGTGCGCCTGTCCAACCTAGAGAAATAGCTGGTTGGGCATCACTTGCAGCCCCCAACTCTCCTCCCTCCCAGTAGTGGCTGAGAAGGGTCCGGAATCAGGAATCAATGGGTAGCTGCAAAGGCCAAAGGTCAGACAGGGGTTTCCTGCCCACCACTGGGACTTCTTCCTTCCCCACCCAACTCCTGCCTCCTTGATGAACATCACCTTGGAGGACCCCTCCCCCTCAACAACTCTGACACCCCATTACCCTGGCTAATAGGGGGATGTTCCCCATGCCACCACTCTCACCCTGCTATGCCCCCACTCAGGCAGTGGACAGCGACTGCGTTATCGTCAGCCACCTGTGTTCCAGCCCCCTTTCCATATCCTTGCCTCATTCCCTTTGGCCCCTGCCCCTCTCTCCTATCAGCCTTGACCCCCTGGGGCTAGGGTCTGTGTCCCAGTGTCTTCCCAAGACTGAAGACCTCTCAATGCTCCTCTTGGGGAGGGATTCTGGTGTCACCTACAGATGAGGCTTACCTAGAGTGCCTGTTTTGGGGGGAGGGGGTGGGCAGGAGGGCATACCCAGAATCCTTTTCTCCTTGGTCCCTAAATCCCTTCCCACAGTGAAGTTCGACCCCCACTATCTTGTGCTTCCCATTCACCATCTCACAGAGCTGGAAAATGAGGTTTCAAACAGAAAGTGGTAGTGATAATAGCAACTGGCAAATCTTTTCTCCCAGCCCCCTCCCCCACCCTGGGGCCTGGCACCATGCAGAAGGGGGAGCTGAGATTCAGACGTGAGAAGCCCATCATGGGAACTCATGCTGGCCCCAGGTTCACTGCTGCTTCTGCTTACTACGTGCCTACCTGAGCCAGGCGTGTAAGACGGTGTGATGACAGCCTGGGGAGCCCCCGCCACCGCCATCCACGGATCACCCCTCAGTAAGCTGTGCCCGTTACTGAGTGCTGTGTGTGCCTGGCCCCTGGCAACGCGCTCTGCACAATTTAGCTCCTGTAACAGCACTGTCCCTTGAGATGGACACACATCTGTAGCCAGCCCTCTCCAAGGGGAGTTAAGGCCAGCTCTGTGAATGACCAGAGCGAGACCCGATGCCCGCCTCCCCAAAACAGTCCTTTCTCCTCCCTGCATGTCTGTGTCTTCCACGCAAGGGGGATGTTGAAAAGATGTCATATGCAGCTGAGAACAGCTCTGGGTACAGAGCAAGGGCAGAAGGGGAAACTGAGGCTCAGTAAGACCAAGGATGCCTGGCCACTCCAGCCGGTGCCCCACCCGTAGTTAATCAGAAGGCCAGACGTGCCTTGGTGCCCTCCCCTCTTCCCTTCACAGCCTGGGGTGGGAGTGTTGTGATAACCCACAGGCCCCATTTCCTCCTGGCCAGGAAGGAGCCAGGCAGAGGAAGTATTAAGAGGAGTAATATAAACACTTCCCCCTCCCCCCCACCGTGGCAAGGTCTAGAAGGGGCAGCGGCCACCACCCTGAGCAGCCCAGCCAGCCCAGCAGCGCTGGCACACGGGGCAGACGCTGGGAGGAGATGGGCTTGGCGATGGAACACGGGAGCCCCTATTCACGGGCCGGGAGCAGCTCCAGGGGCTGCTGGTACTATCTGCGCTATTTTTTCCTCTTCGTCTCGCTCATCCAATTCCTCATCATCCTTGGCCTCGTCCTCTTCATGGTCTACGGCAACGTGCACGTGAGTACTGAGTCCAACCTGCAGGCCACCGAGCGCCGGGCCGATGGCCTGTATGGCCAGGTGGTGGGGCTCACGGCTTCCCAGGCCAACCTGTCCAAGGAGCTCAACCTCACCGCCCGCGCCAGGGATGCCATCAATCAGATGATGCTAAACGCCCGCCGAGACTTGGACCGAATCAATGCCAGCTTCCGCCAGTGCCAGGCTGATCGGGTAAGACCGCAGGCTAGACACTCACCCTGGGGACCCCAGGCTGGTCACCTCACCTCTCTGAGCTTGGCTTTCCTCATCCATGAAGATGGGACATTTTGCGTGACAAGCCCGTGTAGAGAAGAGATGCGTATTTTGTTCCTATATCTCATGGAATATTTGGGACTTGTTGATGTTGTTTAGTCAGTAAGTCGTGTTTGACTCTGCAACCCCATAGACTGCAGCACACCAGGCTCCTCCGTCCTTCACTATCTCCTGGAGTTTCCTCAAACTCACGTCCCTTGAGTTGGTGACGTTATCTAACCGTCTCATCCTCTGTGGCCCCCTTCTCCTTTTCCCCTCAATCTTTCCCAACACTGGGGTCTTTTCCAATGAGTTGGCTATTGGCATCCGGTGGCCAAAGTATTGGGCTTCAGCATCAGTCTTTCCAATGAATACTCAGAGCTGATTTCCCTTAGGATTGACTGGTTTGATCTTCTTGCAGAGTATTTGGGACATACTTAGACTGAAAAAAAATGATTTGTGGTCTATCTGGAATTCAAGTTGAACTGGGCATCCGGTCTGTTACCAGACATAGATGCTATATACATACTTAATATGTATATAGCACCCAGAAGGTGCCGGCATACACTAGCTGCAAATAAGTGCTGACTTAATAAACCACGAGAGTTGCGTTCTTCATAATTAGTATGAATGGCCCAGGTCTGCCTGAGGCTGGATGTTGGAAATGTTATTTTGTCACTGAAAGCCAGGAAATAGGGAGAAGCTTTAAAACACTTTTGCAGAGGGGAAATGGCCACCTGATGTGAAGAACTGACTCACCGGAAAAGACCCTGATACTGGGAAAGATTGAAGGCAGGAGGAGAAGGGGACGACAGAGGATGAGATGGTTGGATGGCATCACCCACTCAGTGGGCATGAGTTTGCTTAAGCTTAGGGAGTTGGTGATGGACAGGGAGGCCTGGTATGCTGCAGTCCGTGGTGTTGCAAAGAGTCGGACACGACTGAGCAACTGGACTGAACTGAACTGAAGAGAGGAAGTGGTTTTGGGGAGGCAGGGGAGCAGAAATGGCCCTTCCCTTGTGGCTCAGCCAGTAAAGAATCTGCCTGCAATGAGGGAGACTTGGGTTAGATCCCTGGGTTGGGAAGATCCCCTGGAAAAAGAAAGGCAAGTGAGCAGAAACAATTACCCCTGGGTCTTGTGGAGACTGTCATCCATTTCACACCCTCAGCTCCTGTCAAACTCACTCAACAAGATCCTCTGGGGTCTCTCTCACACGCAGTTCCTCTGGGGAGGTCCAGCTCCCGGCAGACACTGAGAATAAGGACGCCTCCTCAGGCTTTGGCTGGAACGGGGTGAGAGCTGGGGGGAGAGGGGAAGGGAAGTTTGCTAGGGGATGAGGGGACAACCTCGCTTTTCCCCACAGCAGGCTCTGGGCTGTTTGGGGCAGGGGACAGCCCCAAATGGGAAGAAAATGTCTTTTCTGGGACTTCAAACTACCCAGTCCCTGCCCCTGGGGAGGAAGGATGTGCGTGCCCCACCCCCATGAAACTGCCCAGTCGAGGTGGTGTCTCCCCTCTCATATCCCAGGGCAGGGCAGGTCCCCCTCAGACCCCCAGAATGGGGTGAGTCCCCCCTCAGAGCCCTTCATGAGGCAAGGCCCCCCTCAGACCTCAGGGCAGGACCGTGTACCCGCCCAAGAGCCCCCAGGCCAGGGCAGCCCCCTCCGTCTTCTTCGCTCCAGGGAATTGGCTCATTTGGATCTTTCAGGACACAGATGGCCTTCCGGTCCAGGAACTGTTAGGAATCGCAGGATCGTAAAGTTTTATAGTTTTGTTTTTTCTTTTTCTGTTTTCCTTTTTTGTTTTGTTTTGGTCCCACTGCACAGGGATCTTGGGGCCTCCCAGGTGGCTCAGTGGTGAAGAATCCACCCGCAATGCAAGAAATGCAGGTTTCATTCCTGGGTGGAGAAGATCCCCTGGAGGAGGGCACGGCGACCCACTTTGGTATGCTTGCCTGGAGAATCCTATGGACAGAGGAGCCTGGGCAGCTACAGTCCGCAGGGTCACAGAGAGTCGGACTCGACTGAGCACGACCCCAGGAGTCTTAGTTCCCTAACCAGGGATTGAATCTGCACCTCTTGCAGTGAAAGTGTGGAGTCTTAATCTCTGGGCCGCCAGGGAAGTTCCTTTTTTTGTTGGTTTATTTTTTTTATCGTAAAGTTATAGACGTACACATCTTTGAATCTCAGATGCTCCCATCATAGAATATTAGAAATCTAAGAATCTGGATCTTCACAACTTTGGAATTTGAAAATCATAGCTTTTTTCCCCCTTTAAATTGACAAATTCTTCTGGCCTGGAACCCCTCAGGATTTTCTCCAAGGATCCCCAGAAAGTCAGTGCTAATGCTGGGGAAGAGCCCCCACCCTTGCCATGGCAGCCCCAGGTATTGATGGTAGCGAGTCTTAGCCATTGGACCACCAGAGAAGTCCTGGAATTTTCTGTATTTAGAACTTGTAATAATATCTTAAAAATTTTTATTTTATTGAAGTACAGTTCACTTACATGTTGTGTTAATATCTATTGTACAGCAAAGTGATTCAGTTACACATATGTATATATTAATATATTCTTTTTCCTAGTTTTTCCATTGTAGTTTATTATAGGATATTAAATATAGTTCCCAGTGCTATACAGTATGTAATAATCTTTTTGATGGTCAAATTATTCTGAAATAGGCCACTAGGCCTCCTACATTCTGGCTCCTGTGTCTTTTGACGTAACTCCAATAGTCTTTAAGCACTTTCTGGCTTTATGTCATAACAAATTTCCAGAAAACGCTTCAGATTGTCAATACTTGTTTACTAATCAGTGAGTTCTTTTCCTCTTAGTTCAGGGCAGCTGCTAGAAAGTGAGGGAGGGACTCCTGACTTGCTTCAGAAAGACGTGCCTGAACACTCCCTCACAAGAGAAGGTGCTTTTTTGTATTGTGAGATTGTGTTTGCTATTGTTTAGTCACTAAGTCGAGCCCGACTCTTTGTGACCCCGTGGACTGTAGCCCGCCAGGCCCCTCTGTCCGTGAGGTTTCCCAGGCAAGATACTGGAGTGGACTGTCATTTCCTTCTCCATCAGATTGCATTCGTTCTAAGTACATGCTATTCTCATCACCTTGGCATCTGGGAACCTGTACAGAAACAGAACTTTTGCATTTTGGGGAGCCACTTCCTTCAACTGGAAGAAAACCTCTTTCTCACTTCATCTTTGGATCCTACTTACACCTTTAGATCTTCCCTTTCTGTAGTTAAAGCTTATGAAAACAGCACTCAAGAGCCCTTTTTTCTTTTTTACATTAAATAATTTGGCTGCGTGGGGTCTTAGCTGTGGCACATGGCGTTTCCCGGCTTCATTGTGGCCTGCACGATCTTTAGCTGAGGCATGTGGGATCTAGTTGCCTGACCAGGGAGCAAACCTTGCCCCCTGCACTGGGAGGGCGGAATCTCAGCCGCTGGACCACGAGGGCAGTACCCCCAGAGCTACTTTTGTTCTCCCCCACCCCCAGGTCATTAGCACAGGGTCAGCTTCCGAAAGGAGGAAGGACAGAAAGCAAGAGAAAAGCAAACCTTCTCCCTTCTCCTACCTTTACTTGTCATATTTCTACAGAGGCTTCTGCTCCAAAGTTTGAAAGGCACGTCCTTTGTTTATAAAGAAAAGTTATTTATAAAACTTTGTAAAGTTAAAATGTAATGCACAAGCCATACAATTGACCCATTTAAAGTATACATAACCAAAAAAAAATGTAGATGAAAGAAAAAAAATGTACATAACAATGATTTTTAGTACACTCACAGAGTTGGGTAACCATCGGTACAGTTTGATTTAGAACATTTCATTACCCCCAAAAGAAAGTGTATCAGCAGTCACTTCCCTCCCCTGCCCCCAGCGGCTGCAAATCTGCATTCTGTTTCTTTGGATTTACTTATTCCGGATATTTCATTCAAACAGAATCGGGCACTGTATAACCTTTTGTGTCCGACTTCTCACACTCAGAGTGATGTTTTCAAGGTTCATCCATGTCACCACGGGTGTCAGAGCTTCGTTCCTTTTTTGTGGCAGAATAACATTCCACTGGGTGGCTGGGTCACGCTTTATCCATTCATCTGCTGATGAGACACTTGCGTTGTTTCTACCTTATGGATTCTGTGTCTACTGCTGCTGTGAATATTTGTGTATAAGTTTCTGTCTGAACATAGACTTCCATTGCCCTCAAGTGTATATACCTAGACCTAGAATTGCTGGGTCATAGTGTGATTCTATGGAAAATAGATGGGGAAACAGTGGAAACAGTGACAGACTTTATTTTCTTGGGCTCCAAAATCACTGCAGATGGTGACTGCAGCCACGAAATTAAAAGACGCTTGCTTCTTGGAGGAAAAGCTATGACAAACCTAGACTGAGTATTAAAAGGCAGAGATATTACTTTGCCAACAAAGATCTTATAGTCAAAGCTATGGTTTTTCCAGTAGTCATGTACGGATGTGAGCACTGGACCATAAAGAAGGCTGAGCACTGAAGAACTGATGATTTTGAACTGTGGTGCTGGAGAAGACTCTTGAGAGTCCCTTGGACTGCAAGGAGATCCAACCAGTCAATCCTAAAGGAAATCAACCTTGATTATTCATTAGATGAACTGATGAAGCTGAACTATTGAAGCTGAAGCCTCAATACTTTGACCACCTGATGCAAGGAGCCAATTCATTGGAAAAGACCCTGATGCTGGGAAAGGTTGAAGGCAGGAGGAGAAGGGGACAATAGAGGACAAGATGGTCGGATGGCATCACTGACTCAATGGACATGAGTTTGAGCAAACTCCGGGAGATGGGGAAGGACAGGGAAGCCTGGCAGGCTGCAGTCCCTGGGGTTGCAAAAAGTCAGACACACGTGAGTGACTGACCAACAGCGGTGTAATTCTATGTTTAGCTTTTTGGAAAACTGCCAGACTATTTTCCACTGTGGCTCCATTATTTTTACAGTTCCACCAATACTGACTGAGAATTCTGTTTCTCCACATCCGCACCAACACTTGTCCCTTCTTTTTTTGTTTTATTTATGGCCATTCTATATCATTCTGAGGTGATATCTTATCATGGTTTTTATTTGCATTTCCTGCTGTCTAAAGATGGTGAATATTTGTTGATGTGTTGGCTGACATTTTGTATGTCTTCTCCAGAACAATGTCTATTCAGAGGCTAGGTCTGTTTTACAATTGGCTTGCTTTTTATTATTAATTTCTAAACAGTTTGCTTTTATATATTCTGGTTACTAGTCTCATCATCAGACACATGATTTGCAAGTATTTTTCCCATCTGTGAGTTTTTTTCCCCTTTCTTGATGTTGTCCCCTGAGGCACGGAAGTTTTTAATCTTGGTGAAGTCCTATTTAGCTGTTTTCTCTTTGGCTGTTTGTACTTTTAGTATCATACCTAAGAAAACTTTGCTGGGACTTCCCTGGTGGTCCAGGGCTAAGACTCCAAGCTCCCAATGCAGGGGGCCTAGGTTCAATCCCTAGTAGGGGACTAGATCCCACATGCTGCTACTAAAAAAACCCACATGATCTCACAAGATGCAGCTAAGACCCGGCACAGCCAAATGAATAAATATTTTTTAAAAAGAAAAGGAAAGAAAGCACTGCCAAATTCAAACTCGTGCAGAGTTAACACCTAAGTTTTCTTCTATGGAATTTTTTAGTTTATGCCCTTACGTTTAGGTCTTCGATACGTTTTGAGCTAATTTTTGTATATGGTGTGAGTTAGGGTGCAAGTTTATTCCTTAGTATGTGGCCGTCCAGTAGTGCCAGCACTATTTGTTGGAAAGAATCATCTTTCCCATGAAATAAACTTGTCACCTGTATTAGTTTGCTAGGACTGTCTTAACAAAGTACCACAAATCAGGTGGCTTAGATAACAGAAATTTATCCTCACAAAGCGCAGGATCAAGATGTTGGCAGAATTGTTTCCTTCTAGAACTTCCCAAATAGCTCAAAAGGTGAAGACGCTGCCTGCAATGAGGGAGACCTAGGTTCAGTCCCAGGATTGGGAAGATTCCCTGGAGAAGGGCATGGCAACCCGCTCCAGTATTCTTGCCTGGAGAATTCCATGGAGAGAGGAGCCTGGTGGGCTATAGGTCATAGGGTCACAGAGTTGGACACGACTAAAGTGACTAACACACAAGACCATCAGGGAAGGAGCCGTTGCATGCCTGTCTCCCCGGCTTGCAGACGGCTGCCTTCTCCCTGTGTCTTCATGTTACGTCTGTGCATGTCTGGGTGTCCAGATTTCCTCTTATAGGAACTGCAGTCATTGTGGATTAAGGCCCACCCTAATGACCTCATCTTCATTTAACCACCTCTTTAAAGATCCTGTCTGCAAAAAAATTTACATTCTGAGCTCCTGAGGATTACAACTTTGACATGGAAATCTGGGTAGGGGACACAATCCAGCCCATACTAGCATCCATGTTGAAAATTTTTTTTTTTTTTTTTTAAGATATTTATTTGTTTACTTTATGGCTGTGCTGGGTTTTGGTGCTGCACGCAGGCAGTCTCTGGCTGCAGTCCATGGGCTTCTCATTGCAGTGCTTTCTCTTGTTGCAGAGCGCAGGCTCTGGGCATGCAAGCTTCAGTGGTTGTGGCACACAGGCTCAGTTGCCCCTTGGCATTTGGGGTCTTCCAGGGATTGAACCCATCTCCCCTGCACTGGCAGCCGAATTCTTTACCACTGAGCCACCAGGGAAGCTCTTAAACGTCTAGTTTTGATTGGCTGTAAATGTTTTCAAGATTGCCCCAGGTTATAAAATGCATCAGTATATAAAACTTTTAATTGCCAAATAGTATTAGTCATAAAACATTTTTTTTCCCCTAGTTGACTAGAATGCCTAGGGAAAGGTGGAATTTTTTTTAACCTTTTTTTTTTTTGAATGAGGTCTTTCAATTCTATAATGTTTTACAATTTTCAAAAGTTTCACACACATGATTTCATACAATCCCATAATAACCCATTAAAAAAAAATTTCCAACTCCTGTATTGGCCTTACCTCTTCCTTCTCCCCACTGGTAACCACTAGTTTGCTCTCTGCATCTGAGTCTGCTTTTGTTTTGTTATAGTCACTAGTTTGTCGTGTTTTTTAGATTCTGCTATCGGGGACACCATACAGTGTTGGTCTTTGTCACAGATGCCCTCGTGACATTTGTCCATCTGTGTTGGTACTTATGGCAAAATTTCATTCTTGTTTATGACTGAATAGTATTCCATTGTCTATAATTGTAACAACTTTTGAAGATCAGACCAGCATCCCCTATGAAGAAGCTATTTCCCTTGTGAACTGTGCCAACACAGACCACCTGGTTGGCAGATCTGGGTCCCCCGTCCCAGGGGTCTGGGCGGACACTGAGCTCTGCCTCGCGTTCCATTCTGGCAGGTGATTTACATGAACAACCAGCGATACATGGCTGCCATCATCTTGAGTGAGAAGCAATGCCAAGAACACCTCAAGGAAGCGAACAAGAGCTGCGATGGTGAGTGGGTGAGGGTTGGAGTCGGGGTTATGGGCCGTGGAGAGCAATGTGGCAAGATTCCCCGGCCAGTCTCTTGGCAACTCCCAACCTTCCTGAGTCTTCTGGTCCTATACCCCTAGCTTTGGCCCTCTCGCTGACCCAGAAAGCCAAGACACTGGAGGTGGAGCTGGCAAAGGAGAAGTTGGTATGTACCAAAGACAAGGACAGTCTGACAGTGGGCAAGCGAGTGGTAGAGGAACAGCTGGCCGAGTGCAGCAAAACCCGAGACCAGCAGCAGCAGGAACGGCAGCTGGCTGAGGACCGGCTGCGGAAGGTGCAAGCCTTCTGCCTCCCCCTGGACAAGAACAAGTTTGAGACAGATATGCGAAACCTCTGGCGGGACTCCATCATCCCGCGCACCCTCAGTACCCTGAGCTTCAACTTGTACCATCCCCTCGGCTCGGAACTGGCCTCCATCCAGAGAGCCTGCGACAGCCTGCCCTCCATCATGACCTCCAAGGTGGAAGAGCTGGCCCGGAGTTTGCGGGCTGGCATCGACAGTGTGACCCTCGAGAACGAGAAACTCCAGCGCCAGAAACTGGAGGTCGAGCAGAGCCTGCGCGCCAGTCAGGAAGCCAAGGAGAAGGTGGAGAAGGAGGCGCAGGCCCAGGCTGTCAAGCTCCAAGCAGAATGTGCCCGCCAGACCCACTGGCCCTGGAGGAGAAAGTGGCACTGCAGAAGGAACGGGACAGGCTGGTCAAGGAGCTGGAGGAGAAGAAGCGGGAGGCTGAGCACCTCAAGTTACAGTTGGCAGTCAGCAACTCAGCCCTGGAGACCTGTATCAAGGCGAAGGTGGGTAGGGGGCCCTAGATTCAGGTTGCATCGGAGGGACGGGTCTGGAGGCCAAGTTGATGGTGATGTTGAACTTGGGTTTGAACTTGCCTTGTTTTTTGAACTTCTTTTTGAGGTTGACTTCCCCGTGTAGATTGGGTTTTTTAGGACGCGCTTGAGAGTTTTACTGATGTTAGGATTGAGGCAGAGCTTAGAAAGTGTATCAGCACTGAAAAAGGGGGTGGGATTAAGATTGGAGTTGGAGGTGTCCATCAGGTCCAGGGTTGAGTGAGGGGTAAATCTAGAACTGTGATTCCTCTGGGACACAGTTGAGACGTTGAGGGTGGATTCAGACTCGAGGCTGGGATCAAACATGGGTGCCATGAGTCTAGAGTGGCTTTTTGATTATGACCATGTATTGGCACAGGATTTTATTGGCATTAGGACTGCGGTGCAGTTTGGATTGGGAATGATATTGAGAAAGAGATAAGGATTGGGGGTGAGTTTAGGAAGGCGGTGGGCCTCAAAATTGGCTTAGGGTTAGAATTAGGGACTCATTCAATGTTGGTGTCAGGGTCGGGATGGGTTTGAGTTGAGTTGAAGGATCAGAGGGTGCTGGATTAAGGATTGGGAGTGACACTGGGGTTAGCATGAGGGTTAAGGCAGGTCACAGGAAAGGCTTGATGTGGATGCTGAACTTGTGTTTAAAGTTGGATCAAGGTGAATTATTGGTGACTCCTGTGTCTAGAGTTGATTTCGGTTAAGGTAAGCGTTTCAAGTAGAATTTCATTAGTCTTAGAATTAGGTTGAGTTTGGAATGTGGATTGTGAGGAAAGGTTAAAAGTTGGGTCAGAGGTTGCATGCAGAGAGGTCATTGTATCTAGGTCAAGTGAAGAGCAATCAAGGATTTCAGTGGTTTTGGGATTGCATTGCGTTAAGGCTGGAGTTGAGGCTTAGGTTGCTATAGGTGGTTGGTGGGGCTAGAGATGATTAGAAGTTTGGGGCTAAGGGTAGATTCAGCACTTCGTGGGCATTAAGATTGGGGTTGAAATTGACCATGGGTTAGAAGTTGAGACTAAGTTGAGTTTAGGGTGGTTGGTTGGGGTTGAGTTGGGTTGATGTTGGGATATATTTGAAGGGAAGGATTAGGTGATCCTGAGTTAGAGCAGGGATATATCAGGGTTCCAGTGAGGGTCAGGGTTGGGTCTAGTGTAGAAGCTGGGTGGCTATTATCTTGGGCTGAGGTTGGTTAGAATTTTAACTCAGGTAGAGGCTGAGGTCTAAGGTAGAGATGAGGTTGAATGTGGTATTGGGAAAGTATTTATGGGTGATCATAGGGGAATACAGGGCTAGGTCTCAGGGAATGAAGTTGTGGAGTAGATTTTTCATAGTGGCTGGGTCTAAGGGATGGGTTATGGTCAGAGTTAGACGTACAGCGATAGATCAGATCTGTCATTGAGATTGGATTTGATTCTAAGGGAGGTCCTGTTTTCAGGTTAGGACCCAGCTTTAGGTAACTGAGTTCAGGACTGGTTGGATCTCAGGTTTGGAGGAGCTCCGTTAGGGCTGTTTGATGGCCTTGAGGGCGGGACTCACGCTGGTCTGCAGAACGGGTCATCTTCGGTCTGGAACAGGGGATTGGCCCGGTAAGCTCAGCTGGGACCACGGGTCAGAGTCAGGGCGGCACTGAGGCTGTAGTGGAGGTGGAGGTGGAGGCAGGACCCCTGCAGAATGGGGTCTCTGGGGAGCTCCCAGTCATTTCAGGGCAGATGGTTGCAGGTGATTATATATCCATCATCCTATGTGTCCTTCTTCCATGGGTATCTGTCAGTTTCTCTGCCCTGGAAGGACCTCAAGTCTCTAAGAGTGTAGAAAGGCAGGAAACTCCCTAGGACTTGTGTTTGAGGGTGCTGGCCTCCACAGCCTCCCTTTACTCTTCTTCCCACAGTCGCAGTTGACGATTCCTGGGCCGAGACCTGCAGCCCCTGCCAACCCTCCACCTATCGGTGAGTGACAGAGGGCAGAGCCAAGATGCGGGGCGGATTCCACCTTGTATCCCGGATTGCCAGCCCATCCCTGGCCCTGGAGGTAGGGCTACTAAGGCACCCAGTTAGGCCTGACCCCTCCTTCTTTCGGCAGACCCAGCTAGCCTGGAGGAATTCAAGAGAAGGATCCTGGATTCCCAGCGGGCCCCTGCCAGCAACGTCTTGGTCTCAGCCAGGTGAGGCTCTGGGCTGTCTTAGGCTGACGGTGCAGTCTCAGGGTGTGAGCAAGTCTGGCTACAGGACTGGGGTTGGGGGGCCCATATCACACTTTTTGTTCCCTTAATTGAGCACTTGCTGTATACCAGGCCCTGTGCTGGGACATTTGGCTTCCCTGGTGGCTCAGATGGTAAAGAATCTGCCTGCAATGCGGGAGACTCAGGTTCAATTCCTGGGTCAGGAAGATCCCTTGGAGAAGGGAATGGTAACCCACTCCAGTATTCTTGCCTGGAGAATCTCATAGACAGAGGAGCCTGGTGGGCTACAGTCCATGGGGTTGCAAAGAGTCGGACACGACTGAGTGACTAACACTTCATGCTGGGCCCATCGTCAGAGCTGTGGCCAAGATATACAGTTTCATTCATGAAAAGTCTGAATATTGGGCTAGAGAGACAATGAAGGAGGCAGGGTAAGAAGAGGGACCAAACCCCGCCGTGACTGGGTGCTTACTGTAATCTTGGCGTAGTCCTAAGCACTCTGCCCATTTAACTCGTCTGATCTGCAGAATCCTAACCCGTGGGTGAGCTACTGTTACCCCCACATTCTGGAGGAAGCAAATGAGGCATGGAGGGGTGTGTGTCATGCCCCAGGTAACACAGCCAGAGCTGGGACGTGAACCTGGGCGATCAGACTCCAGACAGGCAAGGGAGAGCCTCGGTGAGAAAGGGATCTTTGAGCTGGAAGGTGGACAGGAGCCGACCTGGGGGACAGCAAGGGGAACAGTCCCTGCAGGTGGCAAGAACTGCCAGGGCAAAAGCCCTGTAGCCAGACAAGGGTAGCAGAAGTGAGCGCAGCCCAGAAAGGGTAGGAGGGAGAGCAGTGTCAGAGGGTGACCCTGGGCCTCTCACTCCACCCTTCTGAGCCACACTTTCTAACGCTACAAAAATGTTGGGGGGTGAGGGTCTCTGAAATCATCTTCCCAGGTGTTGCAGTGGTAGGTAAAGAACCCGCCTGCCAATGCAGGAGACGCAAGAGATAAAGGTTCTGTCTCTGGGTCGGGAAGATCCCCTGGAGTAGGAAATGGTAACCCACTCCAGTATTCTTGTCTGGAAAATTCCATGGACAGAGGAGCCTGGCTGGCTATAGTTCGTGGGGTCACAAAAGAGTTGGACATGACTGAGCAACTGAGCACGCACACGCACACTCTGACTGAGATTAAGGGCATGGAAATACTTTGCCAGCTATAAAGTGCTGTCCACAACTGGCTGGAACAAGGTACCCAGAGCCTCAGTGGGGAGTCTCAAGGGTGCCTGCCACCAGATCAGGTCATAGCTCCGTGCTTTTGCCCCCGTCACTTCCTCCCAGAGCCCAGTCATCCTTTGGACAACAGCCTGTGTGTCATGGGGAAGGTGACTCAGGCCACGGCCCCTAGAACACCCTGTGCTCCCACCAGGGTTGCTGCTACACCCCCCCTTCAGGACCACACTGCTGACCTAGGAGTTAAGGATTGGCTTTCCATTTGCAGTTTATGACCTGAGGCTCAGAGGAGCGTGTGGGATTTTTTTCAGATCCCTCTGACCCCAAAGCCTGTGCTGTCCAAGGTTTTGTCATCCGGCTACTAGATCTGTTTCAGCCCCAGGGTGCTAAACAAAGCCCATAGGATCCAAAGGACTTCCAAAAGTCTGTCACTAACTCTCCAGAGTTCTCCACACCCAGCTCCAGCTTCACTGTGTCTCTTCTTACATACTGCCCCTGACGGGGAGCTCACTCACATTACAGAACGGGTCCCCTCACTCTTTGATTAGAGTTTGACCCCGCTTTTTAAACAAACAGAGCTTTCCTCTCTCCATCTTGGCCTGAAGCCATCATGGCAAGGAAGGAGGTTCTATTATTATCCCCATTTCTCAGAGGAGGTAACTGAGGCCCCAGGGAAGTGATCAGCCCGGGGTCATGCGTCAGCAACTCAGGGCTGGAGCCAGGCTCACCGTCCAAGCGTGTCTGGGTCCCAGCTGTGAATGGGGAAGCTCTTGACATTGTTTACCCCAAGTGACGCACCCCACCCCCCTCCCCTCCGAGGAAACAATGTGTGTTTAAGCCTGGCCCCTCCTGCTTCTCTCTGCAGGATCACAGGAAGAGCCTCTGGCTCCCAGGCTCCGGCTTGATTTGCTTCCTTCTCAGAGAGGGGCCAGGGATGGTCAGGCTGGAGTTTTCAGCTCTGGGTTTGAGTCCCAGTTCATCCAGTCACTCACTGGACAAGCTGTGAATGACTGAGTTGTCACATCTGAATTTTACAGGCACCCAATAGGGAGGTAGATTCGAGGCAGGCTTCAAATGACCCATCCCATGGTGAAGACTTATTGATTGCTTCTCCACTCTTATTCCTTCTGGGCCTCCACAAAGGAGGAGGATTCTGTTGCTGAATCACCCCCATGCATCCCAGATCCTTGCAGCTTGCCTGTGCTCACAGAGGGAGGGAACATCCAGGCCTCCGCCGTGGCTGGGCTAGAGAACTAGGTCATGCTTCTTAACTGAACATTGTTACGTGGTTTTCTATTAGTGGCGAAAAGTGCTGAAAGTGTTAGTTGCTCAGTTGTGTCTGACTGTTTTTGCGACTGCATAGACTATAGCCCACCAGGTTCCTCTGTCCATGGAATTCTCCAGGTAAGAATACTGGAGTGGGTTGCCATTCCCTTCTCCAGAGGATCTTCCTGACCCAGGGCTCGAACCTAGGTCTCTAAATTGCAAGCAGATTCTTTGCCATCTGAGCCATCAGAGAAGCCAAATGTTCCAGCTTTCCTCTACTTAGTAAGACTGAGCTTCCTTTGGAGATCAATTTATATAATTAAAAAAACCTACAATGGACATAAAGACAAATATTAAGTAAATGTGGGTTTAGGGGCTCTGTGGTTGAAGATGAAGAAAGTCACAGTGTGGAAGGTTGAAGTTGGAACTTCAGCCCTGACTGTGAGCCAGGCAGACAGCAAATGTCAATTCAAGTTCACTACCATCACTATGATGATTCGTTTTATCGTTCAACCCATATTTCTTGAGCAGCTATTGGGTGCGAAGGACACAGAGAAGAATAAGGCATAGATATTCAAATTCCCACCCCCTGTATGACTGCCAGTCTAGTAGGGGAGATGGATAAACCAGATGAATGAGCTATGACAGGGCCCCTTGGTAATGAGTGAGACAGAAAAGGGATGAGGGAGCTTGAAGAGGTTGGAATTTTCCACCAGGGGTCAGGGCAGGCTTCACTGAGGAGTGATACTTAAGCAGAGAACTAAAAGTGAGGGAGGAGCCAGGAAGGGATTCCCTGCAGGGTGCCCCAGGCAGGGAGGCAGCCTGTGCAAAGGTCCTGAGGCAGGACCATCCATGCCTGGTGAGTTTGAGTGAGGAGTTAGGTGTGGCTGGAGTGGAGTGATGGAGCAGGGAGTTGGAGAAGGTGAGGTCAGGGTGATGGCAGGACAGATCAGGCAGGGCCTTGGGGCAGCAGTGAGGACTTTGGGAGCCCTGTGAGGGGCCGTGAACAGCTGAGGGCATGACCCGACTCAGGTGTTCACAGGCTCTTTCTGACTGCTATTCTACGGGGTGAAGGCAAGAACCTGGGACCAGGGTGAAGCCGACAGCCCTGGTCCAGGTGAGCAGTAGGGGTTAGAAAATGGGCCAGGGACGACCCTCTCTTGGAGGCTGGTGAGCAGGAATGGTTAAAGATGTCTGATCTCTGTCAGGGCTGGCTCGAAGCCAGTGGATCCTGTGAAGGACAGAGGCTGGAGCTGGTTATGGGACAGGGTTGGGGGTGGTGGGGGTGCAGGGTGTGGAATCTATGAACGTGAGGCTGTGGGGGCCCCAGGGAAGAGCTGGGGAAGGAAGGGAGGGGGCCAGCGGAAGCAGGACTTGGCTGAGGCCCCCACCTCCCCCATCAGGAAACAGCCTCCGCGTCAACCTCTGACCCCTCACGAGAACCTTTGCCAGGCCAAGGAGGGGGAAGGGCATTCCAGACAGTGGGACGGCTCCTGCAGAGGCAAAGCGGAGGGGCAGAGTTGAAGGGATGGCTCCGAGAATTTGAGTGATGCTTGGACAGGTTTAGATTCCCTAGTGGGGAGGTCTGGGAATGGGGGGCGGAGTGGGTGGAACCTTGAATGCCAGATATAGAAGATTTGGCTTTAAAAAAAAGCTGTCTTTGTCCTGAGGGTGCAGAGGAGCCAGAGAAGCCTGTGTAAAGGGGGAGGCTCATTAGAAGAACCTTCCTGGGAATGAGTGAGGGGCCAGCTCTAGGTCAGTTCTGTATAGACAAAAGAGGGAAACTAAGGCCCTGCCTGGGGAGTTGGGGGTTGGAGGTGGAGGGCGGACTGGGGCAGCAGGGGCTTTGGACAAACTCCCAGGATCCCAGGGCCTTAGGGAGCAAAGGGGAGAGCCAGACAGACTGCAGCAGAAACCTGGAGGTGGCCTCTCTGAACCCCAGTCTCTTCAGCTGTATAATGGACAAGCACATACCTTAGTCCCACAGAGGTTCAACAAGACGAAATCTAAGGGGAGGGTGATACTGGTGTCGACTAAAAAAATGTACAATGTTAAATGCAAGTTAAGTTTTATTTGGGGCCATGTGAGGGCTGCCGCCCAGGAGACAGAAGCTCAGATAACTCTTGAGCAACGGCTCCAAAGAGATAAAGAGAAGACGGTGTATATGTGATTTTGGCAAAAGGGGAGTATGTGAGATCAAGCACATATTTTTTTTGTAGAAAGCTTCTGCTAGTCACGAGAAACAGTTGTCACCATAAGGATTTTAGTGCTTTTCTAGATGTGAAAAGATACAAGAATTGGGCTCATAAAATTAGCTCCTGAGAATATATAACTATTAAAGACCTGTCCTGCCAGCTTCCTGGAGCACAGAGTGCCTCATTTCTGCTTTCTCCTCTGAGCTCCTTCAGGGGGTGTTGGAGGTCAGCAGCTGCAGTAGCATGTGATTTAATCCTTGCAGAGGTAGATGGCAGTGCCACGGCAAGTGCCAATTTGTGGCTGACACCGGGAAGACCCCTAGGGTTCTTGGGAGCAAGAAGGCGCCCAGGGCAAGAGGCAGGCCCAGGCTAGGTGTGTGCTGCTGTCTGCCTGACCGACTATTGTATTCTCATCTCCTTCCTGCTCCAGTGGCTGAGGAGGCTCCAGGCCCTGCTGACCGAGGGTGGCCCGACTCACCTGTCTGGAGACCAGGTGCCGCGAGACGCCCGCAGCGTGGGACGCAGCCAGGGTGGCGTCAGATGACCTCCCGCACACACACCTAAGTGACGCCCTGGGCCTGCGTCCTCGGCTCACCCTCGCCCACACCCTCCCTGCACGGCCCAATACTCTCACACAGACTCACACCCGCACCACACAATCCCTCACTCCTAAGCACCGTGACATCACACATGCACTGACATCACGTGGAGCCTGGTGACGTCACACAGAGACAAGGCGATGACATCACAGAGATACATGGCGGCATCACACACGCACTTTCTGCCTAGCCCTTGCCCAAAGTCACACCCCCTTGTGCACTCAGGCCAAGGCACCCATCGTATCCCACTTGTTTAGAGCATTGTAGTGCTCCGGGTCTGAGGAAGTGAGAACAGGAAGACACTCACCTTTGTCCTCTCCTGAGAGTTTCTAGGCCCCACTGGAGAGGGAATGTCTCTGATCCAGGGGCCCCCTCAGAGCCCGAGAGGGGGCTGCCCCTTCACCCTCTGCACGGCCCAATACTCTCACACAGACTCACACCCGCACCACACAATCCCTCACTCCTAAGCACCGTGACATCACACATGCACTGACATCACGTGGAGCCTGGTGACGTCACACAGAGACAAGGCGATGACATCACAGAGATACATGGCGGCATCACACACGCACTTTCTGCCTAGCCCTTGCCCAAAGTCACACCCCCTTGTGCACTCAGGCCAAGGCACCCATCGTATCCCACTTGTTTAGAGCATTGTAGTGCTCCGGGTCTGAGGAAGTGAGAACAGGAAGACACTCACCTTTGTCCTCTCCTGAGAGTTTCTAGGCCCCACTGGAGAGGGAATGTCTCTGATCCAGGGGCCCCCTCAGAGCCCGAGAGGGGGCTGCCCCTTCACCCTTTCTTCCCCTACACCCAGTCCTGCCTGTGGCCCGTATAAATGTTAGTAGCACTAAATAAATGTTATCGAAACCCTTCGAAGTCTCCTGGTCATGATTTCTGCTTTGAAAAGGCACCAACAGGCTCTGAGTGGCCAAAGAACTAGGATTCAGATGAACGTCGCAGAACCCCACCCCCAGCATCCCAGAACAGAAGACCCTTCAACCTGGAGCAAACATGGGTGGACACCAGCTTCCCTCAAGACGCAGGCATCCCCAAGCGCATGTGCATGCTAAGTCACTTCAGTGGTGTCCGACTCTAGCCTGCGCCAGGCTCCTCTGTCCTTGGGATTCTCCAGGCAAGAACACTGGAGTGGGTGGCCAGGCCCTCCTCCAGGGGAGCTTCCCGACCCGGGGATCAAACCCGTATCTCCTGCAGCTCTTGCATTGCAGGCAGATTCTTTACCACTGAGCCAATGGGGAAGCACGAGGCATCTCTATATGTGAAGAGAAATGGCAAAATCATATAATCAATAAGGGTTATATGAAATGCCTACAAAGCCCCACATGATGACAGCAATAATATGAATTTGCTGCTTCTTTAAGATAGCAGATTAAAAAAAAATTTTTAAAGCAGAAATTGAAAAAGCAGTTTCTTTCTTGTTCATTTTTTATTGTAGTATAGTTGACTGAGGCTTCTCCTGGTAGCTCGGCGGTAAAGAATCGCCTGCAATGCAGAAGACGAGGATTCGGTCCCTGGGTAGGGAAGATCCTCTGGAGGAGGAAATGGCAACCCACTCTGGTATTCTTGCCAGCAGAATCCCATGGACAGAGAAGCCCTTGCATCCGTGGGGTCGCAAAGAGTCGGACACGATTGAGCAACTGACCACACAACACACACAGCTGATTTATAATGTGAAAGTTTCAGGTGTGCAGCACAGTGGTTTCAGCTATACACATACATACCTATATTTAAAAAGCAGTTTCTTGGACTTCTTTGGTGGCCCAGTGGTTAAGAATCTGCCTGCCAAGGCAGGGGACACAGGTTCGATCCCTGGTCCGGGAAGATCCCACACGCTGTGGAGCAGCTAAGCCTGTGCGCTACAGCTACTGAGCTCAAGTGCCCTAGAACCGTGCTCCACCACAGCAGAAGTCACCACGCACACTGCAACTACACAGCAGCCCCCGCTTGTCTAACTCCAGAAAGCCCGTGTGTAGCAACAAAGACCCGGTGCAGTCAGAAGTAAATAAACAGATTTTTAAGGCAGTTTCTTAAATAAATACAAATCAGTTTCTGAAAAAGCAGATTGTCTACTTGTAGCTTTTGTTTTCGGTAGGTTTGCAAAGATTTCCCCAGGTACAGATAATTACTGAGGAACCGTAGCCTGTTTTGCAGGAACTCCTTATTCCAGAACAATTTCACAAAAGTCCCAGGCATTTGTTTTCTGGGGGGCTTTTTGGTGGGAAGGTAGATGTTAGAAAGGGCATCAGTGTCCAGTTTGGGAGCACTTCAACTCACTGATCACTAAATAAGTAGGAAGCCAGGGAAATTTTGCACATTAGAGGGACCCAGGGAAATCACATCATACCAATTAGACTGGGGTGGGGGGATGGGAAAAGGATAAAAAGCCATAATCCCTACTGCTTGTGAAAATGTAGAAAAAAGGGCATTTTCCTACAGGACTGGTAGAAATGCCCATCTCATCCTGACCCTTTTGGAAATAAGTTTAATGATATTTAATGAAAGTGAAGACAGGGAATTCCCAGGCAGTCCAGTGGTTAGGACTCCTTGGTTTCACTGCCAAGAGTCCAGGTTCAATCCCTAATCGGGGAACTAAGATCCCACAAACTATGGAGTGATGGTGGGGGTGGGGTGGGGTGTGGAAAATGAAGACATACAAGTCCTTTGATTCTGCAACCCCATTCCCAGCACTTTGTCCCTGAGAAGCAAAAACTCCAGGAAACAAAGCAAATGGTCATTGGTGGGCGAACAGCCTAAAAATTGTCAACTAGAGTCTCAGCTTGTCTGTCCCCAATCCTCTGTCCCCTCAGCCCAGCCCATCCCCTGGGACCTTGGACAGGGAGGAGATGAGTCACGAGGAACCAGAGCTGGCAATGCCACGCTTAGGGCAGGCTAGTCAGGAGGGACAAAGGACGATATTTCCTGGATACGGAAACCCGGGCGAGAGACAGGCCGCTGCAGGAAACACTCGGCTGGGGCCCCGCCAAGCAAGGGCAGGAGGGTCAGCCAGGCCCAGCCGCCCAGACGGGCCAGTCTGGAGGCCCCAAGGAAGCCGGGACGTCCCTGACCCTGAGCCTACTGCCTGAGCAGCCAGGAGTAAGGAGTCCTGGGGAGGATGCTGACAGCAGCCAGTCTTGAGTTTGGGTTCCAAACCCCGACATTCCTACATTCAAATTTTGGCTCAGTTGATCTCAGCCTCCATTTACTCACCTAGAAATGAATGTAATAATAATAATACAAGGGAGGGGGATCCAGGATGGGGGGGACACACGTATACCTGTGGCCGATTCATGTTGTTGCATGGCAAAAAAATCACAATATTGTAAAGTAATTATCCTCCAATTTAAATAAATAAAAAAAAAAATCATCATCCTAAACTCTCTGGGCCCATGGATGCAGATCTTTGACTCTTGGTTGGTCTCTCCCATTCAGAGCATCCCAGGATATCGATCTTCGAACCCGCTCGCTGAGCTATAGTTCATGGGGTCGCAAAGAGTCAGACACGACTGAGGGACTAAGCACAGCACAGCACGGTCCCAGGTCAGTCCTCCAACACCTGGGCCTCAGCCTCTGCCCCCTTTGTAGCCTCCGTGCTGGCCAGAGGGACCCATTCATCCCAGGATCTGACCACGCATCTCTCCCACTCACACCCTGCCCGGCTCCTTAGTACCCTGGGAATAAGGCCCAATTCCTCAGCTCTCTATGCCCTTCCTCCCCACAGCCAGTGCAGCTGTTCTACACATTTGACTCTTTGACCGAAGACTCCGTGACTTTTAATCTGTATTGTGCCCTCAGACTAGAATGCTTTGTTCTCGCCTGCCAATTCCCCAAGGCCCCGCCCTAGAGATCGCTCCCCCTGGCAGTCCCTCTGGATGCTCCAGAGTTCTTGCTCCTTTTGGTACTTCCCCTACGCCATCCCTCCCTCTTTCCAGCCCGATCCTACAGCTCTGACTTCTCCAGGCTGAGGCCCTATGCCAGCCCCGCCCAGCCCTGAGAGCCAGGTGGGGGTTGAGTCCTAGTCAGGGAGCAATCTGCAGACCCCCCTCCCTGATCCTGTGGTCCAGTCACTGGGTGAGGTTCTGACTCTTTGGGGATTTCCTGTGACCTCTATAAATAACCCCCATGCCTGCTTCCCACAAACCGCCTCCCCCTTCTTGGAAAAAAGGGACTGTAGCCAAGGACCTCAGTCCGCGATGTGCCAGGGACAGGGTAGGTGGGTGGGGCCGAGGCATCCTTTCCCAAGAGCACCTTCCTCCCCACCTGGAGCCCACTCCTCCCTGCTGGGAGCCCTCCAGACCCTCCCTACGCAAAGGACATCTGGGCACCCACCCTCTCTACACCCACATTGCTGCTTCTTGTCTTTCTGCAAAATGGACCCAACAGTAATATCCACGGACTGAACTGGGGTGACCCTTCCCTTCCAGGGGGGACCCCAGCTGTCAAACAAGCAAATAAATCAACAGAGTGTGACATATCGCAATGAAGCCATGATGAAATGGAGTCAGAGGGTCCCTATAGTTGCGTGATGGGCGCTGGAAACGTCTCAGCCTCTGCTCCTGTGTCCCTTGAAATTTGAGAGTTTGTATCTTCAACTGCTGGAGGTGGAGATTTTTTTCTGATTCTGGAAAAGAGCTTGATCCTATTTGAGACTCCATTTCCACCTCTGGCAAAAGGGGAGTTAACTATTCATATGCCATTAGGTCGGTCGTGGAAGCCTGGATCCCTGGGACCTTAGGGGGCCGGAACATCACTGGAGTGTCAGGCACTTTTTTTGTTAGGGCAAAGCGCCCCCTGCTGGCTCATCACCTCAACAGCAGATCCCCCATAAGTGAAAGTTGCTCAGTCGTATCCAACTCTTTGGGACCACAAACCGCCTCGTCCTTGGACTATAGTCCCCCTATGGACTATACAGTCTATGGAATTCTGCAGGCAAGAATACTGGAGTGGGTAACTGTTCCTTCTCCAGGGGATCTTCCCAACCCAGGGATTGAACCCGGGTCTCCTGCATGGTAGGCGGGTTCTTTATCAACTGATCTATCAGGGAAGCCCAGATCCCCGTTAGTCCCCACAGTCAAAGCCTTCATTATCAGGCTCTCTTCTCCTCGATTTCTTCCTCCCTTGTAGCACTCACTCATTCTACTTCCAGCCTCACTGGCCATCTCACTGCCCCTCAAACACACCGTGATGTTCCCGCCTCAGGGCCTTTGCACATGCCCTGCCCTCTGCCTGGGATGTTCTTGCTGGCCTCTTCCGTCGTCTTCTCACCTTTCAGATGTCAGAGTAATTTCCGTATCTACCCTCACATCCGTCCCTGACCAGGTCAGGTCTCCTCATCCTAAGTTTGCCCAGCAGCCTTCAGAACTCAGGTTTCCGGGGTGACTCAGTGATTAAGAATCTGCCTACTGACGCAAGAATCGGAGACATGGGTTTGATTCCTAGGTTGGGAAGATCCCCTGATGGAGGCAATGGCAACCCACTCCAGTATTCTTGCTGGGATAATCCCATGGACAGAGGAGCCTGGAGGGCTACGGTCCATTGGTTGCAAAGTGTTGGACACGACTAAGGGACTGAGCAAGCAAGCATCTGACCTCACCAAAAGGAGTGGTGTCTCTTCTTTAATAAGGGCAGGAATGGGGACTTCCCTGGCATTCCAATGGTTAAGAATCCCCCTTCCAATGCAGAGGAAGAAGGTTCGATCCCTGGTCTGGGCACTAAGAGCCCACATCCCGGGGACAACTAAGCCCGCCGACTGCAGCTACTGAAGCCAGCACACTTTGGAGCCCATGCTCTGCAACTAGAGAAAGCCCATGCATCGCAATGAAGAGCCAGCACAACTGAAAATTAAAAAAAAACAAAAACAAAAAAAAACAAAAAAACAGGAGCAGTAATGCCTGCTTACTCCCGTCTGTTTCCAGCCCCTGCACTGTCACCCAGAAGGCCCCCAGTGAACTCAAACTGAAATCTAACCTTATGTGCAAGCCCCTGGGGGCTTCAGCAACTAAATACGTCTCTGAACCTCAGTTTCCTCATCTGTAAAACTATGACAACATAACCACTGCATTGTGCTATTATGAAGATGCAATCAAATGATGGGTGCGATTCTAACACACAGTAGGTACTTGATAAATATTCACTGAGTGGCTAATGACTAAGCTTGGAGAGGATGTAGGGATTTTGCAAGTCACTTTGAGGATAAAAGAAGCAAAGTTCAAGATTAATACCACAAAAGGAACGACAGCTCAGGACTTTCCTGGCAGTCCAGTGGTTAAGATTCCCAGCTTCCACTGAAGCGGGGCACTGGTTCAATCCCTGGCTGGGGAATTAAGATCCTGCACGCTGTGTGGTGCAGGGTGGTGGTGGCAGCGGGTGTTGGGGAAGGACAGTTTGCAGAACAATAAACACCAATTCGTGTACAAAATACAAGACAAAATATATTTTATAGGCACATCCACAAGTATGCGAACATGCACAGAAAGTTCTGGAAGGATACAACAATCAAGGAGAGGGTGTTCAAATATTTCTGGATCACCCATTTTTTTACCTTCCTTTGGTATTTGCAAAATAAATTAAAAACTATAAAACAAAAACCTCTGAGACCTTTCAACCTCCGTCTTGATCCTCCACTCCACCTCCCCCAGCATCATGTGCCCAAAATGACCTCCCTTCAGTCCCACTCAGGGTCAAACCCCCGAAATCTGGCCGGCTGCCGCTCAGTCACTACCAGCAACAGAGGCTTCGTGGTTTGCGGTCAAGTTCCCCAACTTGGCCTAAGCTGTTCCCAGACACCCCAAGGCTTCTGGTTGCTCCTCCAGCCTGGGTCTGAGCTTCAGCTGCCTCCTCACTTGCCCACGCAGAAGTCCCGGAAGATGATATCCAGAATTTCCTCGGTGCCCCCTCCACCAGTGAGATGACTCAGATGCCCTCGGGCTACCCGAAGTGCCTCGGCTGCCAGGGCTAAGTCTTTTGCCTGCCTGTACTGACCAAGGGCATCCAGGCAGCCCGGAGGTGGTGTTGGTGCCTCGACCGTGTCAGAAGTGGGCCTGTGGATGGGTCCCCACACCTGGAAGGGACAAAGGATAAGGTCTCTCTCGGCATTCAAATAGGGGGAAGGGGAACGATCATACCCCGTTTTTAGATACAGAAACTGAGCTGCCAGGGCCAGCTGTGCCCAAAGCCAGTGGCTTAGCCCCCAAACTTGGACAGAGAGAGGTTGCCCAGTGGGCAAGGGGGCTCACAGTGCAGCCAGCTCCTTCTTCAGTGCTTCTAGGAGGCCGTCCAGCCCCTCACCCGTCAGGCAAGACAGCAACAGGTGGGAGGGGAGGTCAGGATGGGGGTCTGAGCGCCCAGCGGGCAGCAGGTCCGATTTATTCAGCACAAGCAGAAGGCGCTGGTGGCTCCCATTGGGGTTCCCGGCTCCTGCCGGGATGACAACGGTGTCCAGGAAGTTGCAGCTGGCCGGAGAGGCCAGGTCAGAAGCATCCAACACGGCCAGAATGAGGTCAGCCTGCTCCAGCCTGGGAGGCGGGAAAATGGAGCATGGACCCCAGAGCTGCGCAATGAAGAGCATCTGGCAGGGACGGGGTAAAGTCCAAACCTAAAAGCTGCCCTCCCCAGAGAACTGAGGCCCCACCAACGGGGCTTAGTAACCTTTCCTCATTAAGGACTAATGAAAGATAAATGCAACTGGTAGAAACAGCAAACGGCCCGCGTTTCCCCCTCCCACTCCCCTCCTGCCCACCTTTTTTGGGCACGCCGCACGCCCTCCTGCTCCACAGGCCCCACGCCTTCCCGCAACCCCGCAGTGTCGCTCAGCAGCGCCGGGAACCCGGCCAGGTCCACTGGGGTCTCCAGAACATCTCGGGTGGTCCCCGGTTCCGGGGACACGATGGACACAGGCTTCCGGCCTGGGGATGGGGGTGGACTCAGAGGAAGCGGCCGGGGTGGAGATGAGAGGGTCCCTTCCTTAGGCTCCACCCCCGGCACGGACAGTTTTCAACCTCCCAGGCCCCTTCCCTACCCCGGA
>SJXQ01006012.1:288007-298242 GCA_006408695.1 Aepyceros melampus | reverse complement strand
CGCAACCACTACGTGTGCCCCTGAGCGGAGCCTCTGCCCGCGCCTGGCATCTCGAAGATGTACACCCAGCGCCACCTCCAGCTTCCGCACCTCACTATCAGCTGTGGATGGAGGAAAGGAGAGAGAGTAAGAGGACCTGGGGGGGGCTGGATGCCAGATGTCTCCACCTCCCACCCCCAGGGGGACCCACCTTGATCCAGGACGCCTTCCTCCAGGTTGTCATCCTCACTAAAATCGATATAGGCCTCTACATGGGCCAGAGCCTGAGGGAGGGAGAGGTGGGTAGTGTGATCACACAGAAACTCACCCCGAGTGGGTGCCCGGGTCCAGCCTGACCTTAAGGGATCAGATTGGAGGCTCATAGACAGGAAACTCTAACACAGGAAAAGGTTAGGAAGTGTCTCTGCGGCAAGGTATGAGTGTACTTGCTTTAGTGAGGGTCTCGGCCCAGCCGCGGCAGAGGTCACCCAGCTCCCCATCGAGCTGCCTCAGGGCCTGTCGCCGCTGCGCCTCGGTTTCTGCGTGGATCAGGTCTGCCAGCCCCTCCACCTCCGTCAAGCTCAGCTTCCCGTGGGCGAACGCCCTCCTGGTGAACTCGCCTGCTTCCGCTGGCCTCAGCCCTGGCACACTGCCTGCGGGAAGGTTCAAGATCCTGAGGCCCCTGGCCCCTACCCAGGTCACCGGCGTAGCAATACTTCAAACCCAAGGCTGCAGACTTACCCAGGGCCTGCAGGACACCACTCACCACGGCCGGCCCTCCATGTACGTGGAACTCCGCGCAATCCTCACCAGTAAAACTGTGGGGACCTAGTAATGTTGAAGAGATGGGTGTCGGCAGGATACAGCCTGGCCGACCGCCTGGAAAGAGGAAGTTGGGTCACAGGAGTTACTTGAGGTTCCGGATCTGAAGTCCCGTACCTGGAAACCAAAGCACCAGCGCGCGGTCCAAAGGCTCCCCAGAGCGGGGGTCGCTGAGCAGGCGCAGGCAGGCTTTGCGGGCCGGGGGTAAGTCCCGCGGCGCCGTGAGGCTCCGGAGGCGTGGCCGCTGGCGGGGCCGCTGGTTCGGATCACCGCGATGCCGCAGCGGCCTTGGCCAGAGCTCAGAGCGAAGATAGTGGCTCCGGAACCCGGGGCCGGGTAACCACTGCCCTGGCGCGTGCACAGTCTGGGACTGGAGAGGAGAGAAGCTCTGACGCCAGAGTGGCATGGCAGGTGGATAGATGGCTCGATGGTCGCGTGAGCCCCCAAGTGGAAGTTTTGTGGCTAGGGGAGGGACTGATCGGAAGTTCTGAGGCCAGAAGACTGGACTGTGGTGGGCTCTGCGGCAGGGGCTGGGGCTTGGATGGAGGCGAAAGGTGGTCCTGCCGCAGGGAACCGGGCCCCCAGATCCCAGGGAGAGGGTTTGGGGCCCGAGCAACGCCCTACGCTGTCACAGCCCTTCCCCAGCTCACCCCACCTGTGAGGCCCAAGTGCAGCCCGGGATACCAGGGTCCACAGCCCCCGCCACATGGATTCACAATCAGCTACCCGCCTGCCCACCCTGCCGCTGGGGTCTGCAAGTCCTCGGAGGAGGTCCCGCCCACTCCGCGGCGTGACTGGTAAAGTGCTCAACAATTCTCGATTATCATTGGGCCCCTTAGAAGACGTACCGCCCATCCACTGAAGATCTTCGCTTCTACTGGCTAATGACAGGGAAAGACGCCGAGGGCTCGCACGCTGCGGTGCAGTGAAATAGTATTCCTCCAGCAACATTAGACAGAATTTTTAGGATCCTAGAGGGGCCAGGTTCCTAGACACCGGAAATGAGGAGTGGCACAGGGCAAATAGGAAGGCGAGGGTTTGAGTGGAAGCAAGAGCATCTCGGGGGCTTCCCTGATAGCTCAGACAGTAAAGAATCTACCTGAAATGCAGGAGACCCAGGTTCGATCCCTAGGTCGGGAAGATCCCCTGGAGCAGGAAGTGGCAATCCACTCCAGTATTCTTGCCTGGAGAATCCCAAGGACAGAGGAGCCTGGTGGGCTGCAGTTCACGGGGTCGCAAAGAGTCGGACACGACTGAGGCCTTTCACTTTCAAGAGCATCTCGGTGGCCGGGAGGGATGAGTTCCGGGGAACCTACGCCCTGGCCCTGGGGAAATCTATTCCAAATTTCTGGGAAGACTTCTTTTCTCGGAAGTCTACAGTCTCTCGCCCCTCCCCAGCTTTCCCTCCCGCCGTCCCTCTGCCTGAGATACCCTTCCCTTGACAAAAGAGCCTCAGTGCCTAGCTCCAAGGTCCCCTCCGCTATGAAGCCTCCCTAGGATCCCCAGCACAGTCCTCTCTCCCCTCTGGGCTACTCTGGCCCCGGTCTCCTCGTGCAGAGTTGTGTGTCCCGTCTGTCTCTGGCTCCCCGAAAGCCAGAAAGGGGAGATTATTTTCAGGTTAAGCCGGGACAGCGCCGGCCGGCGAAATAAAGCGCTGATGGTGGAATTCCAGGCCCTGGATAGGCGGGGTCTCCGGGGGTACAGCCACGCGGCGAATTCTCTGGTTCTTGGACGGAGCGGGCGGGTGGCGCGACTATACTTAGGGAAGACTGGAACAGAGTACAGTTCTAATGATTAGCTCCACGCCTCGCTGTGTTCAGTTTTTTCATTTGTCAGTTAGGGAGTTCGGGATGGACATGTTCTCATTTCTGTATTTAATATGGATAACCACCTAAGACCTACTCTATAGTACATGGAACTCTGCTTAATGTTGTGTGGCACCCTGGATGGGAGGGGAGTTTGAGGGAGAAAGGATACATGTATATGTTTGGCTGAATCCCTTGGCTGTTCACCTGAAACTATCATAACATTGTTAACTGATTATTACCCCACTACAAAGTAAAAAGTTTAAAAAACCCTTTTTTTCATTTGTAGAAGAGGAGTGAATGATGACGTTCGCTGTCTCCAACTTGTTCCATCTGTCAAAAGTATACATCAAATGCCTACCGTGGAACCATGAAGAATCGATAGTCCGGGCCCCTGCCCTCACTGGTCTATCAGTCTAATGGAAGAAGCTACAGAGGATGGTCAGGGGGTCGGACAACAGAGAAAATACAGAGCCCCAATTAAATGTAAGTTTCAGATGAACAAGGATTATCCTGTTAGTATAATTAAGACCGACGCAATATTTGTGTGTGTGTGTATGTGTGTTTGCCACTCACTCTTTGCAACTCCATAGACTGTAGCCCTCCAGATTCCTCTGTCCATGGGGATTCTCCAGGCAAGAATACTGGAGTGCATTGCCATGCCCTTCTCCAGGAGATCTTCAAGACGCAGGGATTGAACCTGGGTCTCCTGCACTGCAGGCAGATTCTTTACTGACTGAGTGACCAGGGAAGCATGGAATATTTGGGATATACTAAAAATTTATTCATTTATCTGAAATTCACATTTAACTAGGAGAACTGTATTTTTATTTGCTAAACTTGGAAAAGGTAGAGGAACCAGCGATCAAATTGTCAACATCCACTGGATCATCGAAAAAGCAAGACAGTTCCAGAAAAACATCTATTTCTGCTTTATTGACTATGTCAAAGCCTTTGACTGTGTGGATCACAATAAACTGTGGAAAATTCTGAAAGAGATGGGAATACCAGACCACCTGACCTGCCTCTTGAGAAAGCTGTATGCAGGTAGGGAAGCAACAGTTAGAACTGGACATGGAACAATAGACTGGTTCCAAATAGGAAAAGGAGTACGTCAAGACTGTATATTGTCACCCTGCTTATTTAACTTCTATGCAGAATACATCATGAGAAACGCTGTGCTGGAAGAAGCACAAGCTGGACTCAAGATTGCTGGGAGAAATATCAATAACCTCAGATATGCAGATGACACCACCCTTATGGCAGAAAGTGAAGAGGAACTAAAAAGCCGCTTGATGAAAGTGAAAGAGGAGAGTGAAAAAGTTGGCTTAAAGCTCAACATTCAGAAAACTAAGATCATGGCATCCAGTCCCATCACTTCATGGGAAATAGATGGAGAAACAGTGGAAACAGTGTCAGAATTTATTTTGGGGGGGCTCCAAAATCACTGCAGATGGTAACTGCAGCCATGAAATTAAAAGACGCTTACTCCTTGGAGGAAAGTTATGACCAACCTAGACAGCATATTAAAAAACAGAGACATTACTTTGCCAACAAAGGTCCATCTAGTCAAGGCTATGGTTTTTCCAGTAGTCATGTATGGATGTGAGAGTTGGACTACAAAGAAAGGTGAGCGCTGAAGAATTGATGCTGTTGAACTGTGGTGTTGGAGAAGACTCTTGAAAGTCCCTTGGACTGCAAGGAGATCCAACCAGTCAGTCCATCCTAAAGGAAATCAGTCCTGACTATTCGTTGAAGCTGAAACTCCAATACTTTGGCCACCTGATTCGAAGAGCTGACACATTTGAAAAGACCCTGATGCTGGGAAAGATTGAAGGTGGGAGGAGAAGGGGGTGACAGAGGATGAAATGGTTGGATGGCATCACCGACTCAATGGACACGAGTTTGAGTAAACTCCGGGCGTTGGTGATTGATGGACAGGGAGGCCTGACGTGCTGCAGTCCGTGGGGTCGCAGAGTCGGCTCGACTGAGAGACTGAACTGAACTGAACTGAAATTTGGTAACTCTATCGGGTCCTCTCTGAGGACGTTGCATCCTGAAGGGTGCAGCAGTTCACTGGACAAAGAGGGCTTGGAGTGTCCTAGGTAACAAAGATGGTGTTGCACATCCAGCCTGTACTAAGGCATGATACACTTACTCTCATTCTCCCTGTGGTGGCTGGAGTTATTGCTACCGGGAATCTCCCGCGACCAGGCTCACCACCCGCTCCCCCCAACCGCACCCACACCACCTACCCGCGAGACCACCTCAGATTCCAAACCGACGGGGAAACTAAGGCTTTAAGGCAGAGAATCCAGGCCCAGGGCGGGCGCTGTCGAGACCGGGCACCGACTCGGGCGGGGAAAGGGAGGAGAATGAACATTCGGCGCGGGCGGGGACGAACACCAGAGAGCGAGGTGGGCGGGCGAGAACGAAACTCGGAAAACATCACGGGCGGAGTCGAGAACCAGAGAACGACGCGCGCGGGGCCGAGAAGGAGAATCGAGGTTCCGCGCGGGGGGGACGAGAAGCAGCGCTCGGGCACGCGGGGACGGCGGCCGGCGCGGGCGGGCGCGGCCTTTGTCTCCTCCTCAGGCGCGCTCGGTGGCTGCACCGGCCCCATGAGACCGCGGCCCCCCGGCGCCTGGGCCGCCCGCAGCCCCTGACCTGACCTGCCCTCGCAATGGCGGAAGCCACCTCCGGCGCTGGGGGCACGTCCCTGGAGGGCGAGCGTGGCAAGAGGCCCCCGCCGGAGGGCGAGCCTGCAGCCCCGGCGTCCGGAGTTCTGGGTACGTGTGCAGCGCCTGGATCTGACAGGGTTGCAGGTGCCTGGGGTGTTCGCGGCAGGTCTACAGGGAGGGATATTGGAGTCAGCCGTCCCGGGCCTGGAGTCCAGTCGAGGCACCGGCTCTTCCCGGCACTGCGGCTGCGGCCGGGCGAGCGCGGCTGGAAAGGTGCAGCGGGTGTGGGGTCCCAGCGCAGAGATATGGACACGCCCCTCCTAGAGCCCCGGTGCGGGACTGAGCCAGTCACCCCTTGGGCTACTCGATTGCTGCTGGGCAATGATGCGCTTAAGAGCGCCTCTCCACAGAGGATACAGAATCATACAGTCCTGGGTTCAAATACCTGCTGGACTCTGTGACCTTGGACGCGTGACTTAAATGCTCTGGGCCTCAGTTTCCTCGCCTGTGAAATGGGGGTAAGAGCCGCACCCAGCTATGAGGAGACGCTGACATAATGTAGTGAGGCGCTCAGAGCTGTTAGTGAGCGCCCCATCGATTGTGGTTTCGGAGGCGGAGCTGGGCCTCAAGAATGAGTAAGATTTGTAAGGGAGGACCTGGGGGAAGGGCATTCCTGGAGAAGGGCCTGGCTGGTACAAGGACGTGGAGGGAAGGAAACAAGCCAAGGCCAGAGCTCACAGGGCCTTGAATGCCAAGCTGAGTGCCAAGGAGCCCTGACGAATGTGTGATCAGAGGCAAGGGTTGGAGGGACTAAGACTGGAGGCTAGGCCATCTGAGAATGACCTGACCCCAGCCTGCGCGCCTGCTCCCCAGATAAGCTTTTTGGGAAGCGGCTCCTGCAGGTGGGTCGGTATCTGGTGTCCCACAAAGCATGGATGAAGACGGTGCCGACGGAAAACTGTGACGTGTTGATGACCTTCCCAGGTACCTGTCTGTGCTCACTGGCCCAGGGCCTACACTGAATCCCCGAGCTGGGCTCCCCTGTCACTCCCGGCAAGAGCCACTGGTCCCTGTGCCCCTTGGCAGATACGACCGATGATCACACGCTGCTATGGCTGCTGAACCACATCCGCGTGGGCATCCCCGAGCTCATCGTGCAAGTCCGCCACCACCGCCACACACGCGCCTACGCCTTCTTCGTCACCGCCACATATGAGAGGCGAGTCCCTGTCCCTGGCCTCTCGCTGACCCTGCTACTCAGCTCCCCGCCCTTCCAAGCGCCAACTGCGAGGTCCAGGCACCCTGCATTTGTCCCAGACGTCCACCAGGTACACCATCCCTAGTTCCAGGATGGTGAGCCAGGGTTTCCCCGTGATCCCACCTCCCCTGCCCTTCCCGCAGCCTACTCAGAGGGGCCGACGAGCTGGGTCTGCGCAAAGCAGTGAAGGCCGAGTTTGGCGGGGGCACCCGCGGCTTCTCCTGCGAGGAGGACTTCATCTACGAGAATGTGGAGAGTGAGCTGCGCTTCTTCACCTCCCAGGTGCGGCCGGCTCTGGCCCCCAGCGCACATTCCTAGCCCGTGGGCGGCTGCTCCCTGTGCTCACGCCCTGTCCCCTGCAGGAGCGCCAGAGCATCATCCGCTTCTGGCTGCAGAACCTTCGTGCCAAGCAGGGCGAGGCACTACACAATGTGCGCTTTCTGGAGGACCAGCCAATCAGTGAGTGAGGTGGTCCCAAGCTTCCAATCATATGTGGAGAGTTAGCTGGGGCTTAGAGGACTGCTGTCAACGTAGAAGGGTTAGGAAGGCGGGGCCTAGGCAAAGCCAATCAGAATCTCCCGAAGAGTTGGGCGGGGCCTGGAGATCAACCTATGAGCTGAAGGGGTGGCCTTAGCAAGGGGTGGGGCTTGTCTCCTTGGAGGCATGTCCAGGAGAAACCCTTTTCTGGGTCTGCGATAAGGTTGGGGCAGGACCATGGACAGCACTCCACATATTGTGTGGTGAGCTCTGGGCCTCAGTATCCCCCAGGAAACCAGCCGCTGCAAGTTCACCTTCTAATGCCAGCTATGCACCATTCTTCAGAAGTTTGGAGGAATGAGCTGAAACCAAGTAGCTCTGTTTAAAAACGTGTTTCCCCACTGGGATCGCACCTCCCAGGTTTTGAGCACCCTTCCCCACCTGCCCCTGCACCTCCCAAATTTTGAGGAATAATGTTCCTTTCACCCAGAACACTTCTCCTGGGAAGAGCGTTTGCTAGTTTAAGAGCAGGCAAAAAGTTGTAACTTGGGTTTCAGCCGAGGGGAACTGGCTAAGCCCAGCACAGGCAGACGGGTGGGGTCACCCTTTCTTGTCCCCCGACAGTCCCTGAACTGGCGGCCCGCGGGATCATCCAGCAAGTGTTCCCAGTCCACGAGCAGCGCATCCTGAACCGTCTCATGAAGTCATGGGTGCAGGCTGTGTGTGAAAACCAGCCTCTAGGTGTGGTCCTGGCTGGAGTGGGGGGTTGGTGGGGTCCCAGCAGGCAGGCAGGGCTGACTGGGACCACCCCTCCCCGTCCCCGGCAGATGAGATCTGCGACTACTTTGGTGTGAAGATTGCCATGTACTTTGCCTGGCTGGGTTTCTACACATCAGCAATGGTGTACCCGGCGGTCTTCGGCTCAGTCCTGTACACATTCACAGAGGCTGATCAGGTGCTGGGTGTGGGGTGGACAGGGGGTGGAACACCTCAGACAACTTCCTCCCTGGACTGGGCCAGCCAACACTGCAGCCCTCCTCTGTCACCCCCAGACAAGCCGGGATGTATCCTGCGTGGTCTTTGCCCTCTTCAACGTGGTCTGGTCAACGCTGTTCTTGGAGGAGTGGAAACGGAGGGGGGCTGAGCTGGCCTACAAGTGGGGAACACTGACTCACCCGGGGAAGCTGTGGAGGAGCCACGACCCCAGTTCAGGGTCAGTCGGGGCAGTCTGAGTTCAGGGACTTCGAGAATGGGGTAAAAAAGAGAAAACATACTGAGCAAGTGCATTACAAGAACAAAGTGGGAGGTGAAGTAGGGCTGTAGCTTCTGAGAAGGTTGCCAAGTGAGAGCATCTGCATGCCCGAAGGGAGAGGTGTGGAAAGTTGGATCTGAGAGACTAGGGAGGGTGCATTAAGTGAACACACCCTGATAGCAAGGATGAGATGGCTGGATGGCATCACCTACTCAATGGACATGAGTTTGAGCAAACTCCAGAAGATGGTGAAGGACTGAGAAGCCTGGCGTGCCACAATCCATGGGGTCACAAAGTCAGACAAGGCTTAGCAACTGAACTACAAAAAACCATGATAACAAAGCATCATAGACATGGAGTTCGAAGGGTTGGGAAGGAGGTGGGACAGAGGCAGCCCCTCTGATCTTGTGTTGGGCTGTGCCTCCACCCTCTGCCAGGGCGTGCGGCGCATCAGCCCCGTGACTCAGGCCGAGGAGTTCTACTACCCGCCCTGGAAGCGGCTGCTCTTCCAGATGCTCGTGAGTCTTCCCTTGTGCCTCACCTGCCTAGCCTGTGTGTTCCTGCTCATGCTCGGCTGCTTCCAGCTCCAGGTGACCTTCAGTCCCTAGCCCTGGCCTCGGCCCCAACTTGTTCAGGTGTGCCTCAAGCCAAGCCCAGCGACCGAGATAACCTCTGAACCCCTTTGTCCCTGCAGGAGCTGGTGCTGAGCGTGAAGGGGCTGCCCCGTCTTGCCCGCTTCCTGCCGAAAGTCATGCTGGCCCTGCTGGTCAGTGCAAGCGCCGAGGGCTATAAGAAGCTGGCTGTCTGGCTCAACGACATGGGTATGCCCTGTGAAGGGAGGTCTCACTGCCCAGCCCCCAGGAGGAAGGGCCCCACTGCCTTCTGGAGTCCCTGCTGCTCATGACGGTCTGGGCTACACTCTCACTCGTCTCCTTGGCCCCAGAGAACTATCGGCTGGAGAGTGCCTATGAGAAGCACCTCATCATCAAGGTCGTCCTGGTGAGTGGTGGCCCGCAAGCCGGCAGGGCTTCTTTTATTTATTTTTTTTAATATTTATTTATTTGGCTGCACCGGGTCTTAGTTGTGGCACATGTGATCTAGTTCCCTGACCAGGGATCGAACTCAGGCCCCCTGCGTTGGGAGCATGAAGTCCTAGCTACTGGACCACTAGGGAAGTCCCCAGGCAGGGGTTCTACAGGGGACACATGGGGGTTCCTTGGGACAGACACGGCAGGGTGACCACCCCCCTGCCTGCTTCGCACAGTTCCAGTTCGTCAACTCATACCTGAGCCTCTTCTACATCGGCTTCTACCTCAAGGACATGGAACGCCTGAAAGAGGTGAGACCCTGGCCTAAAGCAGTACCCCCTCAAGGCGGCTGGCTGTGGAGGCCAGACCGGCCCAAGGGGTCCGTGGGCTCTCCAGCCCCTCCCTTCCTCCTCCATCCTTCTCTCCTCTCTGTCCATTCGTCTGTGTGTCCTCTCTCTGCCTGTCACCCCCCCATCTGTCTGTCCACCTGTCCGTCGGTCCCTCCACAGCTCCTGATCGTCCTGTCCCTGTCCCAGAGCCTCGAGCGGCAGCTTTGGGCGGTGCTGGTCCCGCTCGTGGCCCTGCGGTTCCGCCTGTTCCTCCTCTCCCTCCAGGGCCTCCTTCTTGAGGCCCGGGCCAAAGTACGGGCAGGTGGCGGCGAGCCCTTGGGGCCTTGCCAGGGTGGGCAGTGTGGCTGTGCCGGGGAACTCACGCCTAGCCGAGGGTGCATGCTCTGAAGGGATGGGGCTCCACTGACTGCGTGCAGGTGTCAAGAGCCCCTGGAGGCTCTGGGCACCAGCTGACTCCTGGAGGTGTGGCATGATGGGAGGCCATGGCCTGCCCAGGTGATCGGCTAGAAGCGCTGTGGCCCGCCCAGCTGTGGTTTGGGGTTGCCTCTGTGCCCAGGGACATCCAGACAGGGCTCAGGCTGCG
>SJXQ01006012.1:266373-283852 GCA_006408695.1 Aepyceros melampus | reverse complement strand
AAGTTCCTGTCGTCTGGGGCCTCCTCCTCCTCACCGGCCACCACGGGGGCCAACCTCACCACCCGGCCAACCCCTGCCCAGTCGCCCACTGGCAGCGACACCCGCCTGCCAGCCTTCCTTAGCTTCAAATTCTCAAGTCACCTGAGACCCGGCGGGACCCAGAGCGTAGCCACTCTCCACCCAAGGCCTTCCACGCCGGCAAGCTTTTCCCCTTCGGCGGGGCCCGGGCGGAGGCCGGGTCCAACGGGGCGGGCGGGCAGGCCCGGCAGGACGGGACCCTCGGCGGTGGCGGTTGCCGAGCCCAGCGGAGTGGGCTGGCGGACGAGGCTGCAGCTGAGGAGCCGGACACACCCCGGCCTGAAGAGGAAAGCTCAGGTCACAAGCTTTAACTCGGGGGTGGGGACTCTGGGCTGGGCTTTGGGGATAAGGGTGGGGTGTCCAGGCGTGGGCAGAGGGGCTGAAGCGGACAGGGGAGGCTCCGTCTCCTGGTACCAGTTGGGGACCTGGGTCTGTGGTACATGGAGCCTGTTGATCAAAGCCTACTCAGTCTTTCCGGGTCCTTGAGAGCCTGGAGCCCTGTGCCTGACCCTCCTCACCCCTGGGGGAGGGATGCCAAAGTCCCTTGTCCCCCAGTGCCCTTCCCAGGGTGCCCACCTGCCATGCTCTGGTGCCAGGAGAGATGAGGGAGGCCTCTTCACCACCTGGCCTAGCCTTTCCTGCCCCAATGAGACCCCACACCCAGCTCACTCTGGGGGACCGGAACCCCCAGGCCTCTATGCAAGCCCGCGTCCTGCAGCCCAAGCTGTCCCTGGAGGCCTTCCTTGGAGGTGGGACTCAGGCTGCCCACTAGGGGAGTTCAGGGCTGCAGCCCTGTGGCCGCGGAGCAGTCACAGGCCTCACTGCCCCCGCCCCCTCACCTCATCCGTGCCAGGGGTCCAGCGACCCATCCCAGGGAGCCCAAGGGGCGGCAGCTGTAGCACCAGGGACTTAGGTCGGAAGTCCGCGAGACTTCCTCAGACTTCCCTCTCTCCGTGAAGGGGAGGGGCCCAGTGCCCAGAGGCCGGGGATGCACCCGAAGAAGCCCACCCCTTGTCACTGATCAGAAGCAATAAGGCCCTCCATGTGCCTGAAAGCCCAGAGGGAGCGCGGGCAGGTCCCCAGCGGCGGGGACGGCATCTCCCCGGAACGGCCCCTCTCGCCTCCGCAGGGACAGCGCTGGCCCCTGTGGGCGCCCCGGCCCTCCGCACTCGCCGCAGCCGGAGCCCTGCGCCGCCACCGCCGCCAACACCGCTGCCTCGGCCCTCGACGCCCCCCGCGGGCTGCTGGCAGTGGGATGGGCCGTGGGGCTGCGGGGGCGAGGGCGCCGGCCCCCGGCAGGCCCCTGCTGCCACCGACTGCCCGCCCTGCGCTCTCGCCGGGCCCCCGCCTGCCCTCCAGCCCCTGCCGGGGGACGCCAGCTTCTACAGCCTCCCGCCGCCGCCGCCGCCTCCCACCTCCGAGCCCCTCCAGCCCCCAGCGCCCTCGCCCAGCCCCAGCTCCAGTCCCAGTCCTCAGGCCGTTTGCTGGCCCAGCGGCTGGCATTAGCTCCGCCCGCCCTGCCTTCCTGTTTTCATATGCAATATCAGTCACAGACGGGGCGGCGGCCGCCACCCAGAAAACACTTGGGCCGGCCCGATGTACCCCAGTATTGGCTGCCCCCTCTTGGGGCAGGGCCAGGGGCCTGGGGCCCCTCTATCTGCCGTTTTCCTTTCGACCAAGATGGGGGGAAACGAAAGGAAATCCCCCCAAAAAACAACAGAAAACACAGAATAGGTGATTATTTATTTGTTTTTAATTTATTTTGTCATATTTTTGTAAAACGGCAGAAATGCAATAAAAAGTATATTTCAACAGTGCCCAAAGGCGGAGCTGCTGAAAGGGGACTTCCGAGGCCCAATGATAAGGTCGGGGCCACCTCTTTGGGGGACTGGCAGGCCCAGAGTGGGTTCCCCTTCTGTCCTGAGACCCTTGGGGAATGCCTAAGAACTGGGTCTCCAGGCCAAACGTATGGAAAACTCCAGAAATCCAGGCCTAGGGGCCCCCCTGGGAGGAGCTGCAGAGCCTCAGGCCCCATCTTCAGCCTCCGAGACAAAGGAAGAAATCTCAAAAAGTGCTGACAGGAATCAGCAAGTCAGGCATAGGTGTGGGTCCTGAGCCAGCCTCGGTTGTGCAAGGCCACCCTTTCTGGCAGACCTGCCTCCCAGGCTGACATCTGAGAAGTCAAGGGCTACAGGGGGCACTCGGGACATGGGCGTCTGAAGGCACCTGGTGCCCGAGTCTTGATGTTATGGGGACGGTGTGTTCAGGGGCAGCATCAGGGAAGGGCTGGCACGGCCCCGCTGTGTGACCGCTATCAGGCCGCTGTCACAGTAGCTGGAACCCTTCACTGAGTGATCAGGGATGGGCGCGGCCTCTCTCAGCCTCAGGGGGTCCACATCCAGAGGCGCAGAGTCAGAAAGGCCCTGCCCCAGGGCTGGGTGAGCCAGCGTGAAGCAGGGGCACTTTGGGAGGCCACGGAAAAGACATCAGGGTTTGCTAGAGGCAGGAGAGCAGCCTGTGCAAAGGCACGAGGTGTGGGAAGGCAGAGTGTGGTGTTTGTGGGGAGCACAGTAAGGAGGGCCCCAAAGGCAGGAGGAGTGGGTGGAGGCTAGCTGAGGGGCCTAAGCTGGGGAGACCATGGAGAGGCCACGGGACCCCACCCACACCATGGACAGCGCCGGCAGGAGACAGCACCCAGCCCCCTGGGGCCAGGGAGGTGTGGGTGAGCCTGGGGAAGGACAGGCTGAAGGACAAGACCTGCCCAGGCCCCATGGCCTTTGAAGCTGAACTCCTGCCATCTACTCAGTCACCAACAGCTGGTGACACCACGCGCCTCCCCAGGGCCAGGCCAACCCCTGGGACTAGTCTGAGAGCCTCCAGGGACTTGGCCCTCCCTGGCATGACCACAGTCAAACCTGCCTTTCCTAAGCACCTGCTTTATGGCCACTGCTGCAGAGGCACCCAGAGCTGGGCCTCACTGCTGGGCAGCTGAGCCTGGAACCTTCCACCCAGCAGACCCCTGGTGGCCCAGGCCCAAGCAGTCTGACTCAGGCTGGCATCTCCATGGTGATACCCTGAAACGGGCACCCCCTGCAGCCTGCCGTCTCCCTCGCTCCACACCCCACCCCTCACCACCCCCAACACCCTAGCAATCGGCTCCAACACTCCCATTTAAGGTAGGGGGGGGAAGAAGTGGCATTCCCCTGGCCCTGTGCCCTGGTGCTCAGGGCCTTGAACCTTCTGCCTGGAGCCTGAATGCCCCCTACCTCCTTGGGGTCAGCCCCAAACCCAACCCAGCTGGTGGCCGGGACTGGCCAAGGAACCTGCTGCCCGAGGGCACTGGGGTTGGGCTTTCCTTGGCGCTCCGCACACCGCCTCCTGAGCCAGGGAGGGAGGCCAGGCCACCTGTCTCCGCGATGGCGGGTGGGCATGTCGCCCTGCTCGCTGATGTTCTGGGCATGGGGCCCACCACAGCGCCATCCTTGGCGGCATGGACTGTTCCTCCGGCAGGGGCTGGGGGCATCCTGGTCCTTGGGACACCTCGATGCGGGTGAGGCCGAGGACAGGGTCCAGGCAGGTCTTGACTCTGGCCACGATGGTCAAGCAGGCCCATCAGAGGGCCCCGCCGGTTCCGGGCCCCGTGTCTGGAGGCCCCTCCTGGCTCCTCCTGGTGACGACGGGGCGACTCTCAGGGGCTCTGTCCTCTGGCGCCAAGGCACGCCGAGCAAAGACGCAAGGTCGGGTAGGGAAGATCCTTTTATTGGGGTGGACACGGAGCACGCACTAGTCCATGATAAAATGACTTAAGAGAAAGATCCAGAAGGGCTGATTCTCCCCCTTACTCGAGCTCAGAGCAAGGTCTGGGCACAGAATAGGTCCCGGTGGAACTCGAGACAAGGCAAAGTCTTTAAGGCCCGGACCGGGAGGTGGGTGCTGGGAGAAGGGCCCCCACCCTTGCCGGCTGGCCGCAGCGGGGTCCCGGCTCTAGACCCTCGTAGACACGCTCCAGTTTTCCAGAGGAGAACTGGGGGGCAAGAGGAGGAAGGGGAACGGGATGAGGGGAGGTGAGTAACAACGTTTTTGTCTTTGTTTTAAAGCATCTACCAACATCACACTACTGGGTCTGGCATCCCCTGTAACCTGTCTTAAGTGTCCTCGTGCATGTCCGGGCTGTCGGTCCGCGCGACCTTGCGGGGCGGTGCCGAGCTCTCGCCCTCTAGCTCCACTTGTTCCTGGTCTCTCTTCTTGGCGGCATTCTGGGGGGCAGGGGAGCAGAGTGGCCGTGAGCTTCCCCAAGGGGGAGCGCCTAAAGTCTGAGGCTCCAGGGCTCCAGTGCCTCCCCGAGCTGGGCCTGGGCTGGTCCAAGGCCCCTGGCGGGGCAGACCCTTCTGTCCCCTGAACCTGCCCTGCCAAGCCACTGGGACCCCAGCCTGTGACAGGCATGTCACGGAGTCACCATGACATCTCAGTGAGCCCCACGTGGCCCATTTCTCAGAAGTCACCCACTGTGCCGGAGGGCGAAGGGCACTCAAGAGCCGCCTGGGGAGGCCCCCAAATCGCCACAGAAAAGGCAAGTGTGCTGGCTTAGGAAAAGCTCCTTCCCTCACTGGTGGGGAGCCAGGCTTGTGGAGCCCGGGGGCTGGGGTGTTCCAAGCAGCCACTGCATCAGGGGGTCCCCTTCCACCTGGCCCAGAGCAGGCCACTGTCCAGTGGTCAGCATTAGAGGAAATAAGACCACCTGACCACGTGGCAAAACTACACAGGCAGATTTTCAAGAAAGCAACAAAAATCCTGTCCGAAAGACGGCCCTTTGTGGGGAAGACGAATTTTCACCTCAGCTACACACCCCAGTGGGGCCCAAATTTCTTTCATCATTGAATGAAGATTAAGTAATAGCACCCACGTCCACCTGCCACCGGGGCCATGCTCCCCACACCCTCTGGGGAGCCAGGCCTCTCGGCACAGCTTACCAAGCCCCTGCCTGTCCCGGAGCACCAGAGCCCCACGGCCTCGGCACAGCCCTTCTCTCCTCTAGAACATTCTGCCCTCTCCTGGATCATCTGGCAAACTCCTACGTAGCCCTCACGGCCCCACCCAACACTCAGTCTCCCGGCCACCAATGTTCTTCCCCAACTCAAGCCCCCTGCTGGGCACTGTGTTCCTCCCCCAGGCCCAGCACCCAACCCCCATGCGCCTTACCTTTTTGTCCCATTGCTGATGTAGGTAGCGCAAAAGAATGTTGGTTTTCTCTGTCACGATGACTGAAGAGGAAAGACAGACAAAGCTGTAGGAAGACGCTGGCCATCCCGGCTGGCACCGCTTCCCCTCACATGGCCTCTGGGCTGTCACTGCTCTGGGTGGCCTCTCTGGGACTCAAGTCACACACCCAACCCAGAAGCAGATTTCTAGAAGCCAAACACCCCCCGACCTGAGCAGTGCCACTACCAGCAGCCCGAGCTGGCTGCCACGACGGGGTCCCAGCTTCCCAGGTGGAGGCCGAGTCCGAAGCGGAGCTCGGATTCCACCCTCAGGCAGGGAACGAGCCCCGGCCTGCCAGCTCCTATTTGCCCAGACAGACCAGGAGCACAGAGCCACGTGACCGAGCCCCAGTGACCGCAGAGCCAGCCGAAAAAGGTCTGGGGTTCTTTTCAGTTAAAAGAACACACCAGGACCACAATAAATAACCGTGAGATCCCCCTGTTCTGCAGGTGCCAGGCCTCTCCCTGCAGGTCCCTCTTCCAGACACTCCCTCCCCAGGCTGGGATGGGTCCCCCACCCAACAGTACAAGTCTCAAGACCTGTGTCATGGAGCCAGCGGGGCCCATCTGACTCAATGAGGGCAGATTGTAGATGCCAGTGGGGAGATCAGGAGGGTCCCAGGGCAAGGCAGGCTTCTGGCTGCTCCCAAGGGCTGGGAGTAGCCCAGCTTTCCACAGGTCCCCTCTTCTACCACCCCACGGCCTTTCCCCTCACCAGCCAGGATGGCACAGGACAGCAGCCACTTACTCTGTTCAGACGGGTACTCTCTAGTGGGCAGGTAGACTGAGGGACGTCGGTTCTGCAAGAGGGGTGGGAAGGCATGGGTTAGGCGAGTGGGCAGGTCTGTGGGCAGGCACCTCAACTTGGCACCCTCACTCCCAGGTGGATTAAAAGACATGCAGGATTTTGAGGGGGCTGGGCTTGAAGCTCGGCCTCTGTTCAGACAAGACTCTGACCCTTGGGCTGCATATCACCCCGACCCTTTCCCTCAAGGCAGCTTATGACCTACGTACTCACCGAGGCTTTGCACACAGAATCGGCATGAAATCTACTAAAATTGCTTTTGTTGTAGACAGGCAGTCCTTTCAGAAAATCTGCCTGGAAGACAGGAAGATGGTGAGTGAGAAACCGGGGGGCAGGCTGGGCCGCCCCCAGAGCACCCGCGGCAGGGCAGGCTACCAGACGGCTTCCGCTTCCTTCTTTTTGTCCCATCGGTCACGTTTTCTAGAACTCGCCCTTGGGCTGGCCACCTCATGTGTCTACTCTTAGGAGCAAACAACCCCGGGCTTAGGGCATGTCCTCCCATGAAACTGAAAGTGTTAGCTGCTCAGTCGTGGCTGACTCTTTTGTGACCCCATGGACTGTAGCCTACCAGGCTCCTCTGTCCATGGAATTCTCCAGACAAGAATACTGGAGTGGGTAGCCATTCCCTTCTCCAGGGGATCACTGGCCCAGGGGTTGAACCCAGGTCTCTCGCACTGTAAGCAGATTCTTTACCATCTGAGCTACTAGGAATGCCCAGTCCTCACACTAGCCCCGTCACTTTGCGACCCCATGGACTAAAGAGTCCACAGAATTCTCCAGGCCAGAATACTGGAGTGGGTAGCCTTTCCCTTCTCCAGGGAATCTTCCCAACTCAGGGATCAAACCCAGGTCTCTCGCATTGCAGGTGGATTCTTTACCATCTGATCCACAAGGGAAGCCCAAGAGTACTGGAGTGGGTAGCCTATCTCTTCTCCAGCAGATCTTCCCGATCTCAGGAATCGAACCAGGGTCTTCTACATTGCAAGCGGATTCTTTACCAACTGAGCTATCAGGGAAGCCCAAGAGGTGCAGGGAAATTGAGGCTCAAAAAGGAACAGACACTTATGTCAAGTCAGGAGTGAGCAGCGGAGTAGGGAACTGGTCCCAGGCCATCTGACGCAGACCTGCCTTCTGTGCTTGTTGAAGATAAAACTCCTGGTCTCATCTCCATTTAGGCATCTCTAACAGAGTCCTGGGATGGAGAGACACTTGTCCGCCCTAAGACATCCCATGACAATGCACGGAGCTGGGGGGAGAAGGAGCCTGGGTGAAGGGGAAAGGGCAGCTGGGACTCAGGGGCTGCCTGCACGCAGGACCCAGACAGAGCCCAGGGTCAACCAAGCTTCCAAATCTTGTGAAAACTCAGAAACCTAAGCTTCAGTCTGTCAGTGCCAGCTTTTTAAACCTGGTTGAGTTCTTCATCAAACACTATGGGGACGAGGGTCAGTTCAGGGGCTGTTCCTGAGGTCCCAACATCCAAAGGCTGCTTTGTTAGGGGAGAACGCCTGGTGGGGAGGGCGGGCAGAATTCTAAAGGGAGAAGGTTGGCCACCCCTGCCCCCTCATACCCCACTGCCTGGGGCAGGGGCTCAGGCGCCAGAAGCTTTAGGTCTGCAAGGTGCTAGGGAGCCAGCAACAGCATTCATCCATGGCCCTGACTCATGGAAAGTCCTTTTTCCCTGGCATGCTGGCACCAGCTGGGTGCTCTGGAAGGGGAAGACCCTGACTCTGAGTGGGGGTCAGGTCTCTGGGCACAAGATGTGAGGAACAAAAGCCAACAGGAGCGGTGTCCACCTCAGAAAACCGAGGCACAAGAGCCTTTGGGAGGAATGATAGCTGAAAGCCTGGGGCAGCAACTGATGTCCAGCAGAGCAGGACAGCAACATTGCCTTCAGGCCTGGAGGGGCACAGAGGGGGAGGACCAGGGCCCCTCCACGCTGGAGGCACCCCCTCATACAGTCGAGGAAACTGAGGCAGAAAGCTCACGTGACACTTGTTAGAGGTCCCCCAGCCCCAAAGGGAAGCAAGGCGCTGGCTGAATCCAGGTTTGCCCAGTCTTGGAGGTAAAGCTCCTGCTCCCGTGACGCCAGTGCCCTCTTTTCCCCGCCTAAAAGCCAAGGCTCAGAGCCTGCAGGCCATGTAACCTTCCCTCGGGTGCTCCACTGCCGCGCCTGACCCCTGCGGGTTGTGGCCTCGGGGAAGTTGCCATTCGGGGAATCCCCCATCCCGCTCTGGGGCAGGCAGGAACAGGGGTTTTCACCTCGTGAGACCAATCTCTCCCCCTGCTGGGCCTAGGCAAGATGGCAGCGGGATGAGCCTCCTGCTCCCACCCAGGAGGCGGCCCTCCTATCTGAGTGACCTACTGCCTGGAAGTCAGTGCAGAGCCCCTCACACCTGCCTCTCCTGTCCCAGGACCCCTGCATCAGCTCAGTTCCAGACCATGGGATCTGCTTCATCCATCTGGCAGGCTTTTCTCGGGACCCAGCCATGTGGTGGGCCCCACACCAGGCACGAGGGCACTGTGGGGAGCCACAGCAGTCCTACCCCCGGTCCCCGGGAACAGCCAGTGTACGGGGACACGGGTGTGGATCAAAGAGCGTGTGGTGAAAGCCAAGTGGCCACAAGGACAGGGCACCATGAGGTGCCACGTGAGGCCCATGACAGCGGGGGTGGGGGACAGCCCAGACGCTGTGATATAGGCCTGAGACCTAAAAGGAGACGACGGGGTCCCCCTCCACAGGCCCGGCGGGGCTGAGCCCATGCCAGCCTACTGCCACACCCCTCCCCAGCCTCAGTCACCCTCCAGCAATGCCCCTCCGTTTTCCATGGGGGAACACCCACCAACTTCTCCAGCCAGCTCAAACCCCTCCTCCCCCTTGCCTCTCCCCACACCTCAGGAGCCATGCTCACGCCCACCCCAACAAGGCCATCTGTTTACACACCCAGCTCCTTCATGGACTGTCCCCTCCCTGAGGCAGAGGGCAGGGTTGGCTCAACCCTGGGCCCCTCACAGGGCTCACACGGGGCCGGGTGGCAGAGTGGTGAGAGGCTCCGGAGCCCCAGGCCTGCACTGAATGCTGGACGGGCCTCTCCCTGGCTGTGTGACCTGGGGCAGGTGAGCTCCCAGCCTGGCTGTTCCTGCTGTGAACCAGGGTTGTTCTGACTCCAGAAAGACAACATGGAGAAATAGATTTACCCAGAGCAGCCCTGAGGTGGTAGCATCAACTGAGCATTATTAGCAGCAGTGCGTCTGTGCTGAATAAATTAATGCAGACAGGGGATGGCCTGTACTTCCTGTTAGCTGAGCAGGAAAATGAAGCCTCAGACACAGGGAGAAATCCTCACCTCAGCAAGACAAATCCCAGCTATAGCTGGGCCCAGAAGCTGTCCACTGCTTCAGCAAACACTCACTGAGTATCTGTGTGCCAGTCCCTGTGCGGGCAGCCTGCCAGTGACCCAACCAAAGCAAGATGAGGAAAAGAAATGGTGTGAAGAAAAGAGAGACACAGGGGTCTCCTGCAGTCAGAAAGGGGCCCTCTGGCAGATGATATTCCTGGGAGGATGAGCATTCCAGGCAGAAGGAGTAAGAGGTACAAAGCCCCTGGGGTGGCAGGGACTTGGAATGTGAAGATGTGAAAACAAGGCCACAGTGGCTGGAGCTCAAGGGGAGAGGGGTGAAGTGGGTACAGATGAGGCCACAGAGGTAGGCAGGGGGGACTTTGTAGGCGGCAGGGGGGAAGGAGATGGGTTTCACTGGGGTGACAACAGGAAGCTCCCGGAATGTTTTGTAAGTGAGATGGTGGTATTATCTAATTGATATCTTTAAAAGCGCCCTCTGGTTCTTGGTGCATTACAGACTGTCAATGGGGCAGGATGGAGACAAGGAGACCAGGTAGGAGGCTGGAGCAGGTGTTCAGACGGAAGGTGGCAGTGCCTGGACCAGGGAGGGGAGCCGTGGACAGATTCAGAATTTGTTCTGGAGGCTGAGCCAACAGAATCCTCTTTAGGGACTGAACGCAGGCAATCAGGTTGCAGCGAGCAATCGAAGATAACACCCAGGCCTGGGACCCACCTGCTAGGAACCAACTTACCACTTTCCCATACTCTTCCTGACAAGAACTCTTTTTTTGCCCATCCCCCACGACATCCTAAGGACTACACCTTGTGGGCTGGGACTCACAAGGGCAGTGCTATTTGATTTGCCCTGACAAAAGCTTCCATCACCTCTGTCAGCCTTGGGGATGCCAAATAGTGGGGGGGAATGGAGGGGACTTCAGCCCAACTCTAAGGCTGGGTCCCACTTCACAGGGGAAAAGACTGAACCCCACAGAACCACCAGACGCAAGCCCCAGGATGACTGAGTGGCCCAAGGGGGATTTTAACCTCCCAACAACACGCTGGCATCATCCCCACCTCAAGATGAGGAGACAGCTGGGAGAGAAAGTCACCATCCCCGAGTCACCCAGCTTATCTGCTGAGCGTTTACTGTCCCAAGCCCTTTAAGACGTCAGTTCCCTAAATTATCACAACCCGATGAGGTCTGGACTATTGCTACCCCCATTTAGCAGGGAAAGGGCCTGGTGATTGGAGAGATAAAGTTGCTCCCTCTTCCAGCTGGTCGGGGCCGGAATGTCGGGGGTGGGGTTAGGGCTCTGAGAGACCAGGGCAGTTCGCGATGTCGCACTTCCTTCGGCGACAAAGCCCCGCATGTCACTATGTCAAGCCCCCTCCCCACCTCGACGCTCAGGCCGGCCTCCCAAACCCTCTCGAACTGAAAAGGCCCAGGCCCGGGGCGCGGAGTACTAGGCCTGAGTTTGGAGGTCTGGGGGACCCCATCCCCATCCACCAGGCGATTTCCGGGGGGACCCGCGACCCGGAAATGAATGAGTTGTCAGGGCCTGGAAGCCTAAAAAAGGTCAGGGGTCGAAGATGGAGCCAGGGTGGGGTAAGCAGGAAGCTCACAGCACGGTCCGGGGGGATCGAAGGTCACAGGTCAGATAGAGGGGCGGGGCCGGGCCCGAGGGGGCCGGGTAGGGCGGTGAGGGGCCTCAGGGATTACTGGAAGTGGGTGGGCCCGTGGCGCCATTTTGTCGAGCGGAGGGGGAATACGGCCCTGCCGGCCACTCTCACCATCTTCTGTTTCCTCCGTCACCGCCTCAGCCACCGCCTCAGCCGCCGCCACCGCCACCACAGCCGCCTTCTTAGCCCCGCCGCACAGTAACTTCCAGCCACTGCGCAGCCTAACCTGATGGTGCGACCGCCCTTCCATCATTGGTCTGCCCTCTGGCTCCGCCCCCAAGTTACGCGGTCTTTGCGCTCCCCCATTGGCCAGATCCGGCTAAACCACGCGCCCATTGGTCGTCACGCCTCCTCCTTCGTGGTCAAGTTACATTGAGAGAGCAAAACCCCGCCCGAGACTTGCAAGCTGTGAGCGGTGAGATCGGAAACGGGTGGAGGCCGGGTCCCCAAAGACCCTTGGGATTTGTAGTCCGCAACACCCGGAGGTCCCGCCGCTCTCTAACATTTGCTACGCTTTTTCATACGGTGGTTCATGGGGTTCTCACTGCAGCCCTGGAAGGATGGGCACCCGCCGTAACACTCCCAGCCTCCTCCCCAGGGTTCCAACCTTTAGGTTTCAGCATATATAAACTTCTCCACTAGTCGTTTGACTGTCTTTGAACTTACGGAATAGACTGTCTCTGAAACACTTCCCGTGGCCCCCCAGTAGCCCAAAGATCCAGTCCCGCCTCCTTGCCCCGAAATTCTGGGACCCTTCGGCCTCCTCGTCCAGCTTTTATCCTGACTCGTCCAATCTCTCCTTTTGGACTACCTTCTCGAAGAAGCCTTGTCTTACTGCCTTCTTCCCAAGGCAAAGTCCAGTGCCTCCCCTGGGCTCCTACAATCCTTTGGATCATCCTCCCAGCCCTGACTCCACTGTGCACTGGGTCTAAATTGCCTGGGTATGAATAAGCCCCACAAAACGCCACCCCTAGCCTGACAGCCTGGATACAAGGAGTTTTTGAGGAAGTACTCAATAAGTTACGGAATATTATTACTCCAACAACATGGAGAAGGAAATGACAACCCACTCCAGTATTCTTGCCTGGAAAATCCCATGGACATAGAAGCCTGGCAGGCTATGGGGTTGCAAAGAGTCGGACTCGACTTAGCAACTAAACCACCACCAACATAGCAATGAAGAAATGAGCATCTCATTTTAAGGAGAATCACTTTATTTTTGGCCACGCCACGCAGCATACAGGATTGAACCTGCCCCTGTGCAGTTGGGAAAGTGGAGAATCTTAACCACTTGGACTGCCCGGGAAGCCCTTTTTTACAGGAACCAAAAGAACCTCAGAGGGCTGTCTTGCTCCAGATCACAGTGCCCATCCCCAAGGGGCAGGTGGAGGGTTCAAACCCCTCCCACTGCTCACAAGCCTTCCTAGAATTTGTGAGAATTATGACATTTTATAAGACAAGTGAAAATTTTGACATTTATTAGACTTTTAACAACATAAAGGAACTGTTGACTTTTTTTTTTTAATCTGTGAAAAGTTTTGTTAACATGTATTAACGGAACCTTATTTTAGAGAGGTGCATTCTGAAATATTTAGATCTGCCTCACAGGAGAAGGCAGGACGAGTTGTGAATACAGCTCTGAACTGGGTTACAAAAGTATTCACTGTACCATCTGTGGACTATTGCTCCAAAGTCTTCCTAATTCAACAGCGTAAAAAGGCACTCTGGCAAGGTCTGACTTCCCATTCCCTCTTCCAGAAAGCTAGAGGAGGATTCGTGTCCGTCCCAGTAGTCCCTGCTCCCCAGTTCAGTTCAGTCACTCAGTCGTGTCCGACTCTTTGCTCCCCAGCCTTCCACAAAAACGGCCGCAAGCTAAGCGAGAGAAATGCTTTAATGGGGACATCCAGCTGCCACGTCGCGCTCCTCAATGGCTCAAGGATTTTCGACCCTTGTGCATGCGGCGAAGAATGACCTGGACGCCGCTTGGCGTGCTCAAGCGCCGGATCCAACCATGCTTATTCTTGCGTTTGATGTTGCTTGGCTGATACTCGTTCCCGCGCGTTCTGCCCCTGGTCTGCTGCATGGCGGGGAGTCTCCGGGTGTCGGGGAGCCCCAGCCAGGCCCGGGGACCCTGGAGCCACCTGCGGGAGTAGAGAGACAGAAAGGTCAGTGGGGGCGCTGTGTGACTTCCGCGTGGAGCTCAACCTTTCCAAGCTTCGGCTTCCAGATCAAGCCGGGAGGGAGCCTGGAAGGAAAAGGTACTCGAGGAGTTCGCAAGGCACTGGAAGGTCATGCGATTGGTAAATAACCCGGAGGCAGCCCTCGACCCCGCTCTTACTCCCAGATTTGAGAAGCTGTCCCCATGAAGACTCACCTGCCACCCAGCAGCCCCGCTGACCTACTGACGGGGCCCAACAGGCAACCCACCGATCCGACCGAGAAAGCCATGATCAGCCGCAGCACGCCGTCAGTTTCCAGCTCTTCCGCAGCCTATAGGCTCCGCAGGTGCGGAACGAGGGCTTCTGGGAAATGTAGTTTCTTCTACAGCGGAGCCCATATTTCCTTGGGTATTGTAGTTCTACGTAGACTCACCGCACCTCTGGCGTGAGCATCCGTGCCAGCAGGAGAATGTAGTTCTTCTGGACCAGCAGGCGGCAGGCGAACGGCGCCTTCTCCGCATGCGCTTGCCTACAAAACATTATTTCCCTGAGTCTGCTGGGAGTTGTAGTTCCTTCTTTTGTAGACCTGCAGAGGGTGCCCGGGGGCGACGGTGGTGCAGCTGGTGGCAGCCTCAGGAAACGGCTGGTTCAGTCTCCCACCCCCAGCGGGAGCAAGGCAGATGGCGCACAGCTGGCTGGCAGCTTTCCTTTCGCCTCAGCCAAGTCTCCGCCCCTTGGCGGGGAGCCCAGGAGGTCTGAGTTGGAGTTGGCTGGATGTCCTTGGGGTGGTCATTCAATTTCTCAATCTGCAGAACTCAAGGATTTCAGGCTTGCCCTTGATGGTGCCCCTGTTCGATCTCTATTTTTCTAATATTCGAACCTGAGCTCTTTCCCTTCTTACGTACCCTCTATTGCGCCCCATTGTCCCAGGGAAAATATTTGACAGGCATTTGAAGCCTGCCTTCGACATACACACACACCCTCCCTCCTTTGCTTGGTGCTCTCCTGTTCATCTTTTAAAAATCCGCTTCAGATACTCTCCTTTCCCCGACTCCACTCCTTCCCTCTGGTCCAACCCGCCCCCGCCCCGCAGCACACCCACCTTGGGGAGGGGCGGGGAATTTTTTTTCTGCCTGAATAAAACTGTAGTCTCCCAGGAGCACCCTGAGTGGGCAAGAGTGGGTGGCTGGACCTAATCCAGCTCTGGCAGCAAATTCCAGGGGATAGGAGTGGGCAAGGGATGGTTAACCCATTGTCATCTGAAGCTCATCCTACCTGCACCATCATTTAGCAAACCACTATAATACGACAGCAGTACAATAATAATGTCAATAACATATGGAGCAGTTTCCTCGCTGTTTTACCTGCCTAGCAAACTCATGCGGGAGAGGGAATTAATTCCATAAAGAAATAAATGGAGGCTCAGGGAAGGGACTTGCCCAAGGTCATATATCAGCAAACGGCAGAAGCCGGATTTGAACTGTGGGCTCTCTGGCTCCAGCTGGGACCAGAGTCACCAGTTAAATTGACCAACAGTTAAAATGGCCTATCTGTGAAACTAATTCCTAATAGCTCCAAGATACCTGTTTAATGGTTTAAAGTATAACTATTTGCAGGACTTGGAGTCACACAGCCGTGGTTCCAAGTCCCATCTCTGCTCCTCCAGCTTACTTTATGACCTTGTGCCCTTTATGAGCCTGTTTCCTCGCCTTTTGCAATTTCCTTTGCAAATTGCAAAGATCTGCGAGATTGTAGAAAGAAAAGATGGGCTCAGAGAATGGGGCATTGGGGCGACGTTTAGAGGAGACATGCCAGTACGGAGGCTGAGGCTAGCCGAGGAAATCCTCTTTGCAGCGAGGAGGGCTCCGGTTGCTACCTCCCAGGGGCCTGGAGGTCCTCAGGTTCCGACCCCTTCTCGGCCTTGGACCAGGCCCAATCTCTCCTTACACCTCCGTAAACCCCTGAGGGGGCGGGGCCGTTGCCCAAAGAGCCCGCCCTAATCCCGGAGCTTCCGAGTCTGATTGGCAGTCTAACTAGGCCAGGTCAGTACGCAGCTGCGATTGGCCGAGACGCCAGTCAGTCGGCTCACGGTCCCGCCCCGGGAGAAGCTTAAAGGGCGGCTTGCGCGGAGGTAGCGGGATGTCCCCGCGCTGACCGCCCCGGGCCCGTGCCCGCCCGCTTAGACGTGCCGGGCCAGACCCCGCGCCACCATGTAAACGGCGCCTGCAGGCGGACGCTAGCTTCTCTGCCCGGGACCCCTCTGCCCTGCCCCGGGTCCCAGGGCCCTCGATGAGGTGAGCAGGGAGAGGGTCGTGGGAAAGGGACATTGAGGCCCCGGGATCTTTCACTTTGGAGGGGGTGTCCACAAAGCCCGCCCTTGGGCTCTTAGAAAGCCGCGGTGCCCCAGTGGCCTCGATCCCGCCACAGGGCTGACGGGCACCCAGGAGCCCTGGCCTGGCTCTGTGGAGAGGGGCTGGCATGGCGCATTTTGCGCCCCCCTCCGCAATCCCGGGTTGGAACCCTGCGGGAGGCAGGGGGCGCGGCCTGCTCCCCCTCCACCAGCAAGTATGGGCTACCGCAGGCTGGATTTTCGGCGTTCATTATCCCCGCGGAGCCCAGGATGGGGACGGGGAAGGGCTGGTCCCGTCATCAGGGCCTAAACAATGGGGGTGCGCTGCACGGGTATCCCCCTCGAGTTATGTAACTGCCTGCAGTTGCCATGGCCACGGCGGGGGTGGGGCGGGGGATGGCCCAGGGAGCGGGGATGGAGGCCTGGAGGCCCCCAGCCAGGGCTCCATCCTCACCTCCACCACTGGAGGCTGTGTATCACGTTCCCTAGAATCCAGGGTACTGACCAGTGGGGACAGAGCAGCTTCTTCCCAGAGTGTCTGGGCCTCAGCTTGTTGGTCTGTGAAACAGATCCATTGCACCCCTGATCTTGGGGAGCTGGGTAAGGCCTTCTGGAGCTCAGTCCTGAAACTCCTCTCTCAGGGCCTCAAGTTTCAGAAACCACGTTTAGAGGCCTGGGATGGGGGCTCATTGTTGGGATCTGCATATTTTTAAGATATCTTTGGAGCCTTCAAGTTATGCTGGTTTAGTGAAAGTGAGTTAACAAAAGAGTGCATGAGTGAATGAATGGCAAATGAATGAACGGATTTAGGAAGGCATAAGTTATAAATCTGAGCTGGAGGGTTCTCAGGGGTGGGTCACATTTGCACAATGTCCCCTTCTCCAGGAAGCCCCCCAACCCCCAATTCTACCACCTTCCCCATGGATGCCTCTTGGTGTCAGCCATAGCCACAGCCTTCTCTTTGAGGTAGACTAGGCTGACCCACGGGGCTGGCTGACCACCACACAGGCGCTGACCAGACAAAACATCGCAGCCCGGGCCTGGTTCTGAGCACCCCTAAACTGGGGCCTAGACAGGGCCTCCCAGTGCAACTCACCCACCCCAGGTATAGAGAGTGGGTAGTGTGGGCATGAAGGGCTTCCTATTCAGACAGCCTCTGACCTGGCTGTCACCCCCACTCGCAGGACACACCATGCTGACCGGCGTGACCGATGGGATCTTTTGTTGCCTCCTGGGTGCGCCACCCAATGCAGTAGGCCCACTGGAGAGTGTGGAGTCCAGCGATGGCTACACATTTGTGGAGGTCAAACCTGGCCGTGTGCTGCGGGTAAAGCATGCGGGACCCGCTCCGGCCCCGACCCCACCTCCACCACTGTCGGACGCTGCCCAGGGGGACCAGTCCGGCTTGGTCCGCTGCCAGCGCAGAATCACCGTGTACCGCAATGGGCGGTTACTGGTGGAGAACCTGGGCCGGGCACCACGAGCTGACCTCCTGCATGGGCAGAATGGCTCTGGGGAGCCACCAGCCGCCCTTGAGGTAGAGCTGGCGGACCCAGCGGGCAGCGATGGCCGCTCGGTCCCAGGCAGTGCTGGGAGCGGCAGTGGTGGACGGCGGCGGCGAGCCCGACGCCCCAAGCGGACCATCCACATTGACTGTGAGAAGCGCATCACCAGCTGTAAGGGCGCCCAGGCTGACGTGGTGCTCTTTTTCATCCACGGTGTCGGCGGTTCCCTGGCCATCTGGAAGGAACAGCTGGACTTCTTTGTGCGCCTGGGCTACGAGGTGGTGGCGCCTGACCTGGCCGGCCACG
>SJXQ01006012.1:238972-263235 GCA_006408695.1 Aepyceros melampus | reverse complement strand
GGGCGACGAGGTCTACCACGCTGAGCTCACCGTGCCGGTTTTGCTCGTCCACGGCATGCACGACAAGTTTGTGCCAGTGGAGGAAGACCAGCGCATGGCTGAGGTACGGCACCCCAGTCACCACACCCCTCAAATCCCCCCTGCACAGCCCAGGGGACTCTGCTCTGTGCTACAGCCCAGGGACGTCAGAGCTTAGACTGAGGGTCAAAGGTGGAATCCAGAAAGTGGGGCTGCCTGGGACAGGAGGTCGGATTATACATGCTGTTCCCTCTGCCCGCTAAAAGGCACCCTTCGCCAGACCTCCCTTGCGGTCCAGTGGTTAGCACTTCACACTTCCACTGCAGGGGGCATGGGGATCCTTCGTTGGGGAACTGGAATGCCACGTGCCATATGGTGTGGCCCCAAAAAGAAAACAGGCACTCTTCACAGTTGGGATTTGTGATGGGCAACAGAATCCTGCAAGAGGGTGAGTGGGGGTCTTTAGATCAGATTCCCCAGAAAGGGTCTTGGGATTCTTAGTGCTTAGGAGAGGTCTGCACCATTGGTTCTTAAGCAGGGATGATTCTGCCCCACAGGGGACACTTGAAAATGTCTGCAGACATGTCTTGACTGTGGACGAGGGAGGTGCTTTTGGAACCTGGTGGGTGGAGGCCGGGGATGCTGTTCAACCACCTACAGTGAGCAAGACAGCCCCACTGCAGAAAATGACCCAATGCCAAGTGTCTATCCTGTGGGATTGAGAAACCTGACCTTAGCAGAGAGACTCTGTCCGTCTCTCACTCTCAGTGAGTTCCCACTGAGATGACTTTGCTCCCTAGAAATATTTGGCAATGTCTGATTTTATTTTAATTTCATTATTATTTTATTTTTGACCATGCCGTGCAACTTGTGGGATATTAGTTCCCCAACCCAGGGATTGAACCTGAGCCCTCAGTAGTGAGAATGCAGAGTCCTAACCACTGGACCACCAGGGAATTCCCTGGAGAGATTTCTGTCACACTGTGGTGGGGGAGTGGGATGCTACAACTGGCGTCTAGTGGATTGAAGCCAGGGATGCTGTTCAACATCCTATGGTCCCCATCTCAGAGAATGGTCCCGCCCCAAATGCCACGAGTGCCCAAGTTGAAAAATCCTGCTCTGGATATATTGTAGGCACTTAAGAACGGCAGAATGAATGAATACTGAATTAGGCCCCAGCAAGGTGATAGGCCAAGCTTCATAGGCGGCGCTAGTGGTAAAGAACTTGCCTGCCAGCAGACTTAAGAGACACCAGTTCGATCCCTGGGTCAGGAAGATCCCCTGGAGGAGGATATGGCAACCTGTTCCAGTATTCTTGCTTGGAAAATCCCATGAACAGAGGAGCCTGGCGGGCTATAGCCCATAGAGTAGCAAAGAGTCAGACACAACTGAAGCGACTTAAAACGCGTGGAGGGTGACAGGCCATCCTCTAGCTCCCCTATAGGGTAAATTGCAAGAAGGACTTCCTGATGCTGCAGGCCATACATAGGTAGGGGTTGAGCGGCCCTGAGCTCCCGGGGCCTGGCTCTGGGCGCTCTGAGCCCGCCTCCTCTGCAGATCCTGCTCCTGGCCTTCCTGAAGCTCATCGATGAAGGCAGTCACATGGTGATGCTGGAGTGTCCGGAGACCGTCAACACGCTGCTCCACGAATTCCTGCTCTGGGAGCCTGAGCCTTCGCCCAAGGCCCTGCCCGAGCCCCTGCCTGCGCCCCCAGAGGAAAAGAAGTAGCCACTGAGCTGGCCGGGTATCTCTTAGTGAGCCAAGAACGGGAGGAAGAGTCCCGAACCGGCTTGGGTCCTGCAGCACGGACCAGGTGGGCGGGCCATTCGCCCCAGTGGGCGGAGTCAGGTCAGGGAGATGTCCCCTGGCCGGCTGGGCCGGACGACGCGGCATTCGTGGGAGCCAAGTGGACACACTGCTCTTTTCTAGTCCTGTGGGGCCCATCGGTGTTTCGGGGCTGCAGCAGCGACCCCCGCGGAGGGTGACCTTGTACAGAAGCCCCCTCCCCCACAATGCCAGGGCCGAGGGAGACTGCCACCCTGCTGTCTTCCGTGTCTGCCGTGCTTGATCCTAGGACCCACGAGCCCCGCGGGGACTCTCGGGACCCCCGCCACCATGCCCGAGACCCTTGATCCCCCATTCCTTGGCGCTGGGAGCTATTGTTGCCCAAGTTGGGAGGGCTTGGGAGGGGGCTGGAGCCACCGAACCTGCACATCTCTTATTGTAACTCAATAAAAAGAAGTGACAATCTGAGCCTCCAGACTTGTATTGGGTGACCACAGCATAGGGCCACCCTGAGCCTCAGTTTCCCCAAGTGTAGACTGAATTGACTCAGGTACCTCCCCTTCAGGGCTGACCCACAAAGACTTGAGGGTGTAGGTGGTCCAGGCTTGCTCTCCGAGTTCACCTCCCTTCTCAAAACACAGGACCTGCTTGGGCAGCATTCCCGGAGCAGAAGACACTCCCTGGAGAGGAGGAGAACCAACTGAGGTTGATGCTAAAGTTGAGATGAGGCTCAGTGGCCATTGCATCTGAATAGTGTAGCCATAATGGAATGTCAGCTGTATGCAAAACCCTGTACTGAGTGCCTGATACCCACAGGTTCATTGAATCCGCTTTACCCCACACCATACAGCAAGTTAATACCTCTTTACTGCCTCATTTCATCCTATAACTTGGTTTTGGGTTCCTTTTGTCACAAAGACGATTTTTATTTTGAATCTATTTTTTGAATCCAGATTTCTCTGGATTTCTCTGCTCCATGGCCATCTATATTTTATTTTTTTTTTTTAATATTGATTTATTTGGCTGCACTGGGTCTTAGTTGAGGCATATGGGATCTAGTTCCTTGACCAGGGATGGAACCCAGGCCCCCTGCATTGGGAGGGTGGAGTCTTAGCCACTGGACCACCAGGGAAGTCCCTATATTTTATTCTAATAATGTATGTATATTTAGGCTTACCTGTCATTTGTGTGGGTGGTAGGAGAGATTTGTCACCTCAGTTGCTGCACCTTTGATCCTTTCCCCCCTGGTTTGCAAGCCCACCTTTAGCTTAAACTGGGGTCTTCACAGGGGCACTGCTGTCAGTCGGTAAATTTTGGAGACATTTTTGATGACCACAACTTGGGGGAAGATGTTGCTGGCATCTTGTGTGTTAATCCCAGAAATGCTGCCTGACACCCTTCAGAACACAGGACGACAGCCCCAGTGCAAGGAGCAACTTGGCCTCAAAATCAGTAGGGCCGAGGTCGGGATACACTGTGTTAGACAAATTCCACCTCTTCTGGAACTTTCTGGCAGGGAGGGTGGGGAGGGATGTCTTTGGATTCTTTCTGTGTATTCTTGGGACATGACATGCTGTTTTAAAGGGGCACTCAGAGATGTCATCAGCTCGGTTGAAAAAGTAGAGCCCAGGCTCACACCAGAGGCAGGTAGTCTTGATTATTACAACAGCCAGAGTAGCCATGGGCTCAGCAGTGGAAGCCAGGAGGCAGACGGACGCTTACCCCGCCCCCCTGCAGGGCCTGGTTGGCAGAGCCACAATGATAGGCGGGTGATGAACCCAATGAGGCAGCGGATCACTTCTGGAAAATTTAAATGACCCGGCCAATACCTCCCTAGGATAATAGCTTGGCATTTACTGAAGCTCTTTGTGTAAAGTTGAGGTTAATCTCATTTTATAGTTGAAGACGCAGATTCAGAGAAGTAACGCCAGGAGGTTCCAGTCACACAGCGATCCCAAGGAGGGCTGGTGTCTGACACCCACACTGCGACGACTTCTCCAGCTCTCAGTTCAGTTCAGTTAGTCGCTCAGTCGTGTCCGACTCTTTGTGACCCCATGGACTGCAGCACGCCAGGCTTCCCTGTCCATCACCAACTCCCGGAGCTTGCTCAAATTCACGTCCATAGAATCGGTGATGCCATCCAACCATCTCAATCTCTGTCGTTGCTTCTCCTGCCTTCAATTTTTCCCAATATCAGGGTCTTTTCCAATGAGTCAGTTCTTCACATCAGGTGGCCAAAGTATTGGAGTTTCAGCTTCAGCATCAGTCCTTCCAATGAATCTCCAGCTCTACCCACCCCTCAACACACAACACACCCCTCAGGAACATCCTGCATGTCCTCCCAAACCCATTCCACCAGAAACTTTCCACCTGGGCTGCAAAGTCATCTCTGGGTCAGTAGGGCTCAGAGCCAAACACTTTACCCCATGACGGTTTAATCTGATTCCCTGAATGACCCCCTGAGGTAGAATTTTGCACTTTCCTCATTGTGTACAACTTAGGAAATTGAGGCTCAGACAGAGAAATTACTGGTCCATCCCACAACTGGGAAGCAGCAAAACTTGACTCTTGAGCTGGGCAGATTTCCTGCATGTAGCTCAGGAACTCCCTGCACAACCTACACCGTGGGTCCTCTGTATCAGGGAGATAAAAATGGTTACTTGTTTGCCTAGATAGGGCCAAACTGCCAAAGCATTGACATGTTTCAAAGCACCATGTTCCAAAGAACTTTCTGGTCTACTTGTTCTCCTCCTACATCCCCTTATTCTCCTCCCATGACAGGGAGCTCACGACCAGGCCAGCAGTTCCATCTGTAATAAAGTCCTCCCTTACCCCAAGGAGGAGATCTGTCTTGCTGCTCCCTTACCAGCCTTCGGGAGCTGGAGATGTGGGGTGGGGGTGGGGGCTGCTCTCAATGCAGGGGCAGCTGAAACCTTCAAACACCCTGATCTCTACTTAGGTTAAATGGCCAATTCCCTAGTGCCCAGGCACAAGCCTAGATGTCCTGGGGCCGTAGCTCTCGTTCACCCTCAGCCAGGAAGAAAGGAGGGCGCGGTGCAGCAGATGTACCCCCAAGCGGCGGCGCCGGGCGGGGGGCCAGTCAGCCACCACTCCATAGCAGTGTCCTTGCTTCTGGTTAGTCAGCATCTGGATTCCTGGGGAGATTAGGAATAAGGTCATGAAGGCAGCCTCAGGGAACCACTGGCAGAAGTTTGTGCCAGGGAACCCGCTGGGCACTGCCCTCAAGCAGAGATAAACCAATGGAGTAAAATATGTGTACATGCTGGTACATAGTTGGTGCTCAATAACTGCTCATTGGCTGAATGGACAGCTGTGATGGGGAAGGGGTCAGGGAATCAGTAGATCAAGCACCCTTCCTATGACTCCATCCCTACCCAACAAGCCAGGCACCTACCTAGAGCATCCACAAGACATGCTTCTCGAGTGTAAGCCTCTGCAGGGACCACATGCTGGAAGCAATGCAGGGAAACAATGCCACGACCAGTGGCCCAAATGTCCAAGATCCGGCGTACCTTGGGACAGGCCTTGGGGGAGCCAGGTTAGGGTCAGAAGTTTGCCCCACAATTCCCTCTACCTGCCCCTAGCTGGGTCACCCCTGCCACAAACCTGCTACTTATCCTCGTACCTGTTTTCCTGGCCGTCTTCGGTGGTTAAGGGCCTCCCAGAGGTGAACGTCTGGCCGGGCCCGTGTTCCCTTGCCCACATAGAAGATGGCCTGGACAAAAATCTGAAGGCATTCAGCCAGGGTCAGTGAGAAGGCTCGGGCTGGCAGGTCCTGAGTCTTCCTAGATGAAGTAGATGGCTCAGAGAGGGAAAAGTGACGGGAGTTGCCCCAAAGATAGTCCTTAATGACACAGAGCAAACTGAACCCATGCCCAGTGACCCCTCTTATAAAAGGCAGCGTGGGTAGTTGATCCCCAAGGACACTCAGCAGCTTGAAGTGGATTCAATTGCCTTTCATTGATAAAGAAGCTGATGACCGGGCCAGTTCCCTTCCTAAAGACACACAGCAGGACTTCCCTGGTAATACGGCGGATAAAAATTACCTGCCGGTGCAGGGGACATGGACACGGATTTGATTCCTGGTCTGGGAAGATTCCACATGCTGCAGAGCAACTAATCCTGGGGACCACAGCTACTGAAGCCTACAAGCTCTAGGGCCTGTGAGCCACAATTGCTGAGCTTGTGTGCCCCAACTACTGAAGTCGCATGCCCTAGAGCCCACAAGTCTCCAAGTATCGAGCCTGCATGCTTCAACTACTGCAGCCCTTGTGCCTAGAGCCTGTGCTCTACAGGAAGAGAGTCCGCTGCCACGAGAAGCCTGCTCACCGCAATGGAGAGTAGCCCTGGCTTGTCAGCACTAGAGAAAGCCTGCCTGCAGCAAAGAAGACCCAGTGCAGCCGAAAATAAATCAAAAAAAAAAAAAAAGAGAAGACACAGAGCAGGTAAGAACCAATCTCAGAATGTTCCAGCCCCCACTTCTGAGTCATTCCTGCTCCAAGTACCTGGGGTCCAGCAGCAGATATGTGAAGCTGGACTTCACAACCCCCTCCCGCCACCGTCTGGTGGGGTCTGGCCGTTCAAACTGCTGGGCAAGCGCATCTTCATCAGCTTGGGCATCTGGGATACGGCCTGTCCGCAGGGCTTCAGCCAGCTCTGGGCTGTGCCCTGAAAAGTCTGAGCCTGGGAAGGGAAACTGGGTCAAGAAAGACAAAGGAAAGGGTGGTTCCCAGAGACGAAGAAGTAGGTTGCACTCAGAGCCAAGGGATCTTGGAAGATTCCCGGAGACTCCTTGAACTCTGGATACTCACTAGGAGCAGCCTGGGCTTCTTTCAGCCATCGGAGGTAGTGTGGTCGGGTGAAGGACGTGATGGGACCCGGGCTCTTGCCAAGCGCCCGGAGCCCTTGCAGCAGCTCCAGGTCAGACATGGTAGGGTCTGGTAGACACTGATCAGAGGGGCTGGGGTCCCTGCCCACTGTGGCGCTTGCGTCATCCTCTGTCAGCCAGAGGGCAGCCAAATCACTGTCGGGGGATAGCTGGTCCTCTCTTGGGATGTGGGTGTCAAAGGTCCAGGCAGCGGTTCCCAAGGGGGACTATGGGTTGGGCTCCTGTCTGGGAAGAACTTGGGGGAGGGAGAATCATCCGGCAAGGTCAGAGTCAGGGCCTGCAGATGGGCATTTAGTTCTGCCTCGCTGTCCTCCATGAGGGGTTGATGCGCCAGCTGTAGGGTACCCAAAGATCTTGGCACCCTCTGGGAGAGTCGGACACCAGCCCAGGGGGAGGTGTGGCCGGTTAGGTCCTCAGCTCCTGAGGCCTCAACAGCGGTGACAAAGGAGGTCACCGAGCTGCAGTCCCAGCGCCCCAAGGGGGACTCCAATCCACCATCTGTGTCAGCAGTCTCAGGGTGGACGAGCAGGCCGGGGGGTCCAGGGCTGGCCTCCAGGCTCACGTCCTTGCCGTCCCCTGTGCCCAGTGTTGTAGAGTTCAGCATCACATTAGGAGGACCGGAGGGGCTGGTATCCAGCCCCTTTTCACAAGGGCCTGGGCCTGGAGCAGGGGGTAAGAGGGAAGTCAGAAAGGAGGGGAGGAGGAAGTGAGAGACAAAGATCAACATCAGATGGGACAGAAACAGGCAGCTGCAATCACAAAGAGGAAGGAGCGAGTCAGAGGCAGAGAGACTGACCCGAGAGCCTGGTGGTGAAACCCTGGGCATTAGACACAGAGATCTGCAAAGTTATATCAGAGGCTAACCACTCCCAGCCGCCCAGATGCCGCTCACCTCCAGGCTCTGGCTCGGGTTCTGGCTTCCGGGAGCCTTTCCAGGTTCGGGTTGGGGTCCTGGTCCGAGTCTTCAGCTCCCGAAGCACACGGGCACAGTTCTGGTGCCCTTGCTGCTCCGCCAGGTCCAGAGGCAGGAATCCGTCCTGCAGGGGTGCGGTCAGTAGGGGGCGCCCCCTTCCCTCCCTCTCTTCCTCCTTCCCTCCCTCTGGGTTTGCCTGGCTACAGACTGCGATGGGGCCCCCTACCTGGTCGCGGAGCGTGGGGTCCGCTCCCTGGCTCAGCAGCAGCTCCAGGCCCCGGCGACACCCCAGGCAGCGGCCACATGCAGCGGTGTCAGTGCCTCGGCCGATCTAGGGCATGAGCGCAGGAAGGGGTCAGTGAAGCATCTCCATCTCCGGGTCCGGAAGCCCTGACTCTCAACCCTCCATCTCCGCCCTCCAGCCTGAGATGCCACCCTTCGAACCTGCGCCCTCGCGCTGGGACCCAAACCTCTGCTCTCTGACTCAGAGCTTCTACCGCCGGATCTGAAACTTCGATTCCCATTTTGACCCCGGCGCAATCTCATACCCTACCCTGGGTTTGGTACCCTGCCTCTGCCCTGGGACCCTCAAGATCCCTCCCCAGATCCCCTAAGCTCCGCCGCCGGGGATTGAGTCCGCATCCTTGGACGCCCTCTTCAGGACGCCCAGGTCTGGTCCTCGTACTCGGGAGACAGCTCTCGTTCACGGAAGACCTGCCCCGAGCCCACACCCGGGCCTCACCGCGCGTTGGGGTCCCCGCCTCGACGCAGCAGGGCCTCGAGGCAACACAGACTCCGCAGGTGCTGGGCTCTGGCCGCCAGGTGCATGGCCGCCGCGCCATCCTCGAGTACCAGATTGGGGTCGGCACCACGGCGCAGCAACTCCTCCACAGTCCTAGGGATAGAGGGTCAGAGTGGACCGTGGCACTCGCCCCCTGCCCCCACCCCTGGCCCGCCCACCCAGGCCCGGCCCTCACCGCAACTCCTCCTCCTGCAGCGCCGTCCGCAGCCGCCGCGCCAAACCTACAGCCGGGCCCATGCCCCGGCTGTCCCCTCGGGGCAGCCACCTGGTCGCGCCGCCTGCCGCTTTCCAACTTCCCGCGGCGCCCTTGTGCGCACGCGCCGCTCCGCCCCTCGGCTCCCTTCTCCGCGCCTTGGTGCAGTGCAGCGACCCCAGCCAGGCTGACCGCCGCCGCATTGTCGCCCACATCGAGGGTCGGAGCTTTAGTGCTGGTCCGAGCCCGCGACACCAAGTAGTGCCCAGGGCCAAGTGATGTTTGTTCATGGCCAAATAATGTTTGGGGCCTCGATAAGGGCCCGGGAGGGTGGAGGTCGCCATGTGTGCCCTTATCTCTCAAAACGGTGTAAACAAGAACACACCCTGTTGGAGGGGGTGGAGCTACGATCTCCGGGACCCGGTGGTGCCCAAAGGGTACTGAGTCTTTCGGAACCCTCTGCCGAGGCACACGCAGCCCTGACAGTATGTAAGGTTTCAATTAATAGCTACTGCCTGCGGAGGCTCTGCGTCGCCCTTTTTCAGCCCTGCGGAGTCTGAAGTCCATTACTTTGGAGCCCTGGGCCTCAGGGTGTTTCTCTATATGCAGGATGGGAGAATAATCCCTTCCAGGCTGGTGTTAAGTTGAAAGAGGGGCCTGGCACACAGGTGCCCAGTAAATGCTCCTGAAAGTAAAGCTGTTTCTTGATAAAGCTATTTTCGTTTTATATGAAACTGAGAAAATCTAGCTGGTAAGATTTTCCACCCCCCACAACTGCTCATTATCCAGGAAGATTAAGTTGAGCGATGGACATGTTACATGTTTCCCTTCCTCTGGGGAGCACCCACACTATTTCCTGATGGAACTATAAACCTCTTCCCAGAGAGGCTTGAGCGAGGCCTGGCCAATGAGAGCATTCCACAGTTCTGGTCCAAGACTGACCCAAGCAAGACCTGTCATAGGGGCTGCTGTGAGAGCCCTCACTTCACCTGGGTTGGGATTTGCAGAGCACTCAGCCATATTACCCCTTCCCACAGATTGGGAGGAAAGCAGGGCACACTGAAAACCAACCATGCAGGGTGTTTCAGCTCTCCCCAAAGCAATGTCAGAGCACCTGGATACAGCCAAGCCTAAAGCTGCATCTTAGCTTCTTATCTACAAGAACCTAGCCATTCTCCTTTCAGTTTAGTGGGTGGGTTTTCTCTCACTTGCAACCGAAAAGATTTCAATGAACAGTGTGGACTTGGGTTAGGGAGTCTCAGATTTTTATTCTGATGACAAAAACACACAAAGCACAACAAAAATTACAACTGAAAAACTTGGGAGTGGGATGTGGCTGGGAAACATGGGGACTGGGTGTTTAGAGTCCCTGGGATGCTTCCTGGAATCTTAGGGTTCCTTCAGGGCTGCCCAGGTGCCTCAGATACTTCCTAGAACCCCCCTGGGGGTCCCAAGGAGCCCAGTCCGAGACCCAGCATTCAATGCCAAGGGTTTCATTGTACAAGAAGGTTGGATGTACAGGGGTGGTTCAGACAGTGGCCTCAACCTCAGTGGCTTCATCGTCCTCCTCCAGCAGGCTGTAGGAGGCATGGCTTTGGCAAGGCCGCTGCAGTGGATGAGCCAGCAGCTTGGCCATACAGTTGTGAAGCTCAAGGGCTGGCCCAGCCAGCGCCACTTCGTACTTATAACTGGTACCCTTGGTATCCAGGCTTCCCATGAAGGCAAACATGTCCTGTGGGGCCAAGGAAGGGCTGTTCATGCAGGTGTTCTGCTGACAACCCCCGCTTGTCTTGGAGGGCCTCCCAGGAGGGGCCCCAGGGATGGGTTCTGAAGGGTAAAGAGGAGTTCGCCGGGCAGAAACTATTCCCACATTCAGCAAACATTTCCTGCCACCCACTCACCCCAAGAGGTCTCAGAGCTGGAGCCCCCAGTCTGGAGAAGCACATGACCCCCAACCCCCTGACGCTGATCTAACCCAGAGGAGCAGGGAAGGCTTCCTGCCAGAGTAGGGACTTCCAGTGTGGGTACTGACATATAAGGAGGAGCTGGGCTCAATCCCCTCTGCTCATGGTTGGGTCAAGTGAGGTCCAGAGAGATAAGTGGCCAACTGGGGATGCCACAACTAGCTCAGGGCTGGAATGTAACAGACCAGCAGAGCCTGGCGCGGCAGGGAGGGAAGCATGCTCCAGGCAGAGGGCACAGAGACAGAAAAAGCAGGAAGAGAGAGAAGCAGGGGATGTGGGGGTGAGGTGGATAGGACCCTGCATGCTCCTGGCCACTGTCCCAGCAGCCCCACCAGTTCACTGCAGACAAGTGGGAAATGTTGGAATCTGACTGACCGTGATCTAGAAGGGCCAGACTGGTAAGGAAAAGGCTAATGGCAGAGTAGTGCATGAGTGGGCAGGGCAGGTGGCTTCCCACCTCCGGACCCCATTAGGGTACAGGTACCTCTGAGCCTGTTGCCAGGTACCACTATGCCTGAGACATGCTGTGTGACCCTGGCCTGGTTTCTTGCTCTCTCTGAGCCTGCTTTTCCTCACCACAGATCATAATCTAGGAGGTTAGCATCAGATGCCCTGAAGGCCCTTAGCGAAAAGGGCCTCCTTTCCCTTAGGGCTGGGGCAGATGGGTTCGGAGACCTCCCACGTACATCCACCTGCTGCCCACACTCACGGTGGCCTCTCACCTTCCAGCTCATTTCCTCCTCCTTCTCGTCAGCGCCGTTGTGGATGTAAACAACATCAAAGAAGAAATACGGGCACTGGAACATTTTCTGCAGGGGAAGAAAGGCAGCCTTCGGGACTAGGGTCACCCCATGGCCCCATGACCACAAATCTCTAGATTCTGGGAACCTGATTCTAGGTACCCCAGCACCTGTGGTCAGGAAGTCCCTCCTAGTATCTAACCACCATCGCGCTGGCTGTAGGCATCCTTCCTTCTCCCGGGTCTCACCTTCATGGGCTCTGTCAGGGAGAACTGGGGCTGGCAGGGTGGACGGCTATAGACCAGGATGGTTCGGACCACATAGGGCGGCGGGATTGTCTGCACGTTCTCCGTGACTGGCAGCTCGGTCTTCTGCTGGCTGTGCAGCAGGAAGGAGGGAGGGTCAGAGTACACCCTGGTGGCCCACCCTTCTCGTCCCCCCAGGAGAGCCCAGCTCCTCACTGGGTATGCGAGGTTCCACCTGACCCCTCCCAAGCTCACTGTTGCCTCTGAGCCTTTCCCCATGCTGTTCCCTCTGCCCTGGCACCCTTCCAGCTTCACCTTTCTGCCTGACCTCTGCTGCTCCATCAGAGGTCTTGCTGACCCCCAAAGCCAGAGCTTGCTCGGATTACAACGGCAGAGTCTGGTCACCATGACAGTGACCATATGGCCCACAAGCCAAAAATGTTTCCTATCTGGCCCTTTAAAGAAAAAGTTTGCTGCCCTGCAGTTAAAACAAAGTAGTGGTGGACCACTGGGCTGTCAGAATATAACCCAGAGGAACTTCCTTGGTGGTCCAGATGTTAAGAATCTGCCTTGCATTACAAGGGACACTGGCTGGATCCCTGGTGTGGGAAGATCCCACATGCCACAGAGCAACTATACCCAAGTGCCACAACTACAGAGCCCACAAGTTGCAACTACTGTGCCCACGTGCTCCAACTACTAAAGCCTGTGCACTAGAGCTTGTGCTCTGGAGCAAGAGACGCCACTGCAACGAGAAGCCTGCTCACTGCAACTGGAGAAAGCCAAGACCCAGCACAGTCAAAAATAAATACATAAATAAATAGATTTGAAGGGAAAAAAAAAAGAAAGCAACACAGAGGGCAAGATGTGAAAAAGAACCTCTTTTGCAAAAATGCTTTCAGACAGGTATGTGAGCAATTGTTCCAGGGGGAAAGGGTGAGAAAGGAAGCCTTTTGGCCTCCCGAAAGGACTATTTCTGGGCTGTTTGGAGCTTTTACCCAGAAGGGGTTCCTCTTCAAAGGTGAGTAATAATTTCCCCTTGGGGGACTTACATGAGGCTGAAGAGGCCTTCCAGGTCTGGTGGGAATGCTAAGGAGAGCAGAGCAGTGCATGGGTAGACAGAAGTGGGTGGTTTCCCTCCTGCAGAGGCTGGGAGAGTACAGGTGCCTCTGAGCCTGTTGCCAGGAGACACGCTACGTGACCCTGTTCCAGTCGCTTGCCCTCTCTGAGCTTGTTTTCCCTCAGCACAGATCATAAACTCGGGGGCTGGCATCAGATGACCTGAAAGCCCTTAGTGAGTCAAAGCCCCCCTTTCCCTCAGGACTGGGGCCATTCTCCTCCCTCCATGGAAAGGATACTAAAGGTGGAACAGGAAGCCGTTTCCAGGTCATAGAGGCAGCTGCAGAGTTCACGGGGGTCCGACGTCAGGCCAGACAGCTGCAGGGAAGACTGAACTCAGTGAGGTGCTCTCTCACCCCTGGGGGACCCCAGCGGGACCAGTCTTGCCCCCTAGCCTCACCCAGGCAGTGTCATCGTTCACCACCACCAGCGCAAATTCGTGGCTCTTGTCAATTTTGTGTTTTGTCCGCACGAACATCTCAATCATTTTCTGGGAGACATTGAGGGCGTTGGTTTTGGAGCTGAGGTGAGAGTGAGGCGGTGGTTAAGGTCCAGGTCATGCAGCCGGGCAGGCGGTAGAGCCCAGCCGCAAACCCAGCCCAGCTGACTCCCTCCAGCTCTTGCCCTCACTGAATGGGTCCCTCTGGCCAGCCTGGGCCTCACATCTGATCCAGAGGAGGCAGCCCACCTTGGCTCAGTCATGGGTCATCAGGAATGCCAGGGAAGGGGAGGTAGGCTTGTGCTCAGGCCCTGCTGCCTGACCCCAACGAGACTCAGCTGCTCACAGGCCAGAACTTTGGAGTCAGCCAGGCCTCACTCTGAATCTGGCTCTGCCCATTTGCCAGGAGGCCTTGGACAGTCTCAGAGTTTCTGAGTCATGACTGTGACATGGGTGGAGTGTGACAGCTCTCAAGTGCTGAGAACAGAAGCCCAATGGGCTGCAGCTGTAACATTACCAGTTATCACGGTTACTCTCCAATCCCTCCAGGACCCCAGGAGTTAGTCTCAGAGACAACCCTGCATTTTGGGGGCTGGGCTCCTCCCAGCCATGGTGGCAAACTCCAGCCCCCAAAAAACCCCTCTTACCCATTGAATGACTCAAGCTTTGGCAGCGCCATTTCCTCTGACAGGTCCAGGCAGATGATCTGCAACAAATTTGGAGGCTAGTGAGAGCTGTGACCAGCAGTACCTGGCAACTAAATGTCACTGCAGGCCCCCATGCCACTCTGCTGGCCCTCTCCAAGCAGCCCTATGGGAGAAGGCTGTATGATGACTCCCAGTTCCCAGCCAAGCCATCCACTCTAGAAGGAGGCTGCTGAGGGACTTCCCTGGGGGTCCAGTGGTTAAGAATCCACTTCCAATGCAGCAGACAAAGGTCTGACCCCTGGTCAAGGAACTCAGATCCCACATGCCGTAGGGCTACTGAATCCACTTCAGTTGTGTCCAGCTCTTTACGACCCCATGGACTGTAACCCTGCAGGCTCCTCTGTCCATCGGATTCTCCATGTAAGAACACTGGAGTGAGTTGCCATGCCCTTTTCCAGGGGATCTTCCTGACCCATGGATTGAACCAGCGTCTCTTGCACTGGCAGGTGAATTCTTTACCACTGAGCCATTTGGGAAGCCCAGCTGCCCTCGGACACTAACAAAAAGAGACTGTTTCCCAGAGTGAATCCTAAAGAATGACATTTAACCCAAGGTTCCCTAACATCTCAAAGCCACAGGCCAAGCCTCTCACTTACCACTTTCTCTGGACAGTTGACCCTTGGGGTCCGCACCTGGACCTCTGGGGCTGGTGGAGGCACCTGCCACGGCTTGGGACCGGCTCCTGGAGGGTTGGGGGTCCCGTCATCAGCACTGGCCGCCTCGCCCTCACCCTCACTGCGGCTGCCCACACTGGTCTGGGCCCCCAGCGCCCGGTCCTCAGCCCCCTCAGGATTGGAGCGAGTGCGGGGCCTGGGCTCAGCTGACTGCTCCTCTTCCTCTTCCTCTTCCTCCTCCTCTTCCGTGGGACAGCTGGGCTCTGCCACCTCCATGGCTCCGGAGTGGCTGGATGCAGCAGGGATGAGGGAAGCCAGGATCCTTTCCTTAGGGCTTTTAAAAGCATTTGGTTACTGGGCAGAACAGGTCATAAGTCACTTACTGACAATAAGTCACTCTGCTCAGGGACTCAGTTTCCTCATCTGTATGATGGGTGCCTTTTACACTTATCAACCCAGCATCCACTCTGACTTGAGATAAGAGCGTTCCCCCTTTTTTTTTTCCGTAGAGCTAACCCCTTCTCTCCCCGTTTTGGCTAGGGTATTCATCAGGCCACTGTGAATGGCTCAGAGATGAGGACATGACCCAGAACACGCCAGAGAGGGGCAGTTCCGAATGCAGTACTGGGAAGTTACAAGTCCAAAGCTGCTAGGAGCCTCTCTTGCTTCCAAGAGGGGAAAGAGAGCTTGCCTGAAGTGATGCTCACTCAGAAAATGAAAGACTTCTCAGCGCCCGAATCCAGCTATGCCTAAATTCCCTTTCTTGCTTAAGCCAGACTGAATTGGAGGTTCTGTCACCTGAAACTGAAAATGTCTTGGTGAATAAAGGATACAAACTTCTAGAGTTCTCCCCTCCGTAGTGACTGCTTAGGCGGTGTCTGCAAACTGGAGAGGAGATCTGGGTGTTACAATTCCTTTGAGGAAAAATGGGGCGCCAGTGGAACAGTTTGCCTGTCTGGGCAACGGGTGAGGGCTGCCGGGGATGATCTCTGAGCGCCTTGCAGACCCCATAATCTCTAAGGAAAGCATAGCTGCAGCAAGAGAGATGGAGGCTAGACTGCAGAAGAAACTAGAGCTGAAGGGGGAAGCCTCAGAGCAAGTGAGGGGCTGAATTTCTGGGGCTAAGGAAGTTGGGCCTTTAAGGACGGATCCCGCACGTTTTCACCACCCAACTTCTGCTCACCGTTGCCTGAGCCTCCTTCCTACTCATCTGCGGACCCGCTAGGAAGCCGCCATCTTTAACAGCCGGAAGAAGGGCGGTGCGGCCGTCAAACCTGCTGGGAACTGTAGTTCACGGGCCGAAAGCCGAGCGGAGAGATGAATGGGACGAGAGCCTTGGAAGCTGATAGGTTGAGACTGTGCTAGGGGGCGGGTTTGGATTGTGATAGGCTGGAATGGAGTAGGGTGGGGCGGGATCTGGAATACGATTGGCTAAGGTGAGACAAGGAGGAGCTTTTATGTTTCTGGCCAATTCTGATTACAGTGGTCAGCCCTTCTGATGTGATAGGCTGAATCGAGACAGACTGGAGTAGGATTTACAATGGGAAAGGCTCAGAAAAATGGAGAAGACCTAGTTTACCGTGTGATTAAACAAAGTGGAGCTGAATTGGGCGGGATTTAGAAGAGGCGGGGCTGACTGTGATTGATGGACTTGACCTAACCTCAATGAGGGGATTTTGCGGCAGAGGTGGGCGTGGTCCAGAACCCAAGGCCCCTCCCAATTATTTAAATCAGCTCCTTAATTACAGATATTTGTAAAAATTTAAAAAAATACCAAGCCAGAACTATTTCAAGCCATCCTTCTTTACTTTATGCACACTTCTCCCCTCAGCTCCATAACCACCTAAAAATTGAGCCTGTTTCTTGTTAAAATCTGTTAAGCCTGCCCACATCAGCTAAGCTCCGGTTCAAAGAGAGCCCGGAGGGGCTGCGTAAAATGAACCTTGAAGGATGGAGAATTTGCTGAAAAAACAAGAGGGGTAAGGTCATTCCAGGCAGAAGGAATTGCCTGGGCAACGGTCTGTAGGTTTTGAGGAGCCTTGGAGCTGTGAAAGTCTCTCATCGGTTAATGTGGCTGGAGCAGAGGCTAAGAGTGAGAATTTTAATGTTCACCCTCAAGTCAGAAAATTGCCAACTATCGCTACGACCTTTGGAGGCACGGAGGCAGAAGATTCAGCCTCGTAGAGACTGTCAGTGGAACCAGAAAGGTTCAGACTGCCACAGGCTATGGATGGTTACATCAAATGCACGAGGAAGGAGGGGGTGTTTTAGGCAGAGGTTAAGGCATGGCCAAAGGCACCAGGATGTGAGGGAATTAAGAAGCTTCAGCTGTTCATGGAAGAGGTTATCGTGGCTAGAGACGGGAGTACACATTGGTGCCACCCGCAGGCATAATTTTATTAAAGACCTTGAATGCCAGGCTGAAGAGCATGAAATGTTTCCCAAGGGCAATGGGGAGCCATGGAGGGTCTATGAGCCAGGGAGGTGAACAGTGAGCTCTCTGTCTCTGGGTCCTGGGTGGGGAAGGGAGTGGAGGTGTGGGAGCCCTGGGAGGGAGCTGGGCTCGCATCCACATTGGAAAGGAGAGGCTTGAGCTCTGACTATGGATGGAAATGAGGAAGAGGCCCTTTCGAGGAAGGGAAAATGAGCAGGATGTAGGAACATCTGGGATCTGAGGAATTCAGCATTTATGGAGGAGAAACAGAGGAAGCAGAGATGGGGCGGTCAGAGAGGCAGTAGGGAACAAGGAGGGTGCCTTATGATTCAATTCTCTGATGGTGCCTGACCATATGCAAATTGGTTGTTAACATTTCCATAACTCTGGTGTATATCTGTATATACATGTGTGTATGATGCTGCTGCTGCTGCTGCTAAGTCGCGTCAGTCGTGTCCGACTCTGTGCGACCCCATAGACGGCAGCCCACCAGGCTCCCCCGTCCCTGGGATTCTCCAGGCAAGAACACTGTGTGTATATATGTGTGTATATGTATGTGTATGAGGAGGTTATGGCAACCCACTGCAGCATTCTTGCCTGGAAAATCCCCATGGACAGAGGAGCCTGCCGGGCTACGATCCAAGGGGTCACAAAGAGTCAGACACGACTGAGTGAGTAAGCACATATATGTGTATATACATATACAGGTATATGTATACAATGTGTGTATATATATGTACACATATGTGTGTGTGTGTATATATATATACTGGAATATTACTGAGCCACAAAACAGAATGAAATTTGCAGCAACATACATGGGCCTAGAGATTACCACACTACGTGAAGCGAGCCAGACAGAGACAAATACGTGATATCACTTATACTGCTGTTTAGTCACTCAGTCGTGTCTGACTCTTTGTGACCCCATGGATTGTAGCCCACCAGGCTCCTCTGTCCATGGGATTTTCCAGACAAGAATACTGGAATGGGTTGCCATGTCCTCCTCCAGGGATATCACTTATATGTGGAATCTTAAAAAATGATACAAGGCTTCCCTGGTGGCTCAGTGGTAAAGAATCTGCCTGTCGATGCAGAGGACATTGATTCACTCTCTGGTCCAGGAAGATCGACATGCCATGGAGCAACTGAGCCCATGCTCCACAGCTACTGAGCCTGTGCTCTGGAGCCCAGGAGCCACAACTTCTGAGCTCATGTGCTGCAACTACTGAAGCCTGTGTGCCTCAAACTGCTCTGCAACAAGAGAAGCCATGGCAACGAGAAGCCCACTCACCCCAAATAGAGCGTATCCCCGCTCACCACAACTAGAGGAAAAAGTTGACGCAGTGGTGAAGATCCAGCAAGCTGCTGCTGCTGAGTCGCTTCAGTCGTGTCCGACTCTGTGTGACCCCATAGACGGCAGCCCACCAGGCTCCCCCGTCCCTTGGATTCTCCAGGCAAGAACACTGGAGTGGGCTGCCATTTCCTTCTCCAATGCATGAAAGTGAGAAGTGAAAGTGAAGTCGCTCAGTCGTGTCCGACTCTTAGTGACTCCACGGACTGCAGCCTACCAGGCTCCTCCATCCATGGGATTTTCCAGGCAAGAGTACTGGAGTGGGCTACCATTGCCTTCTCTGGAAGACCCAGCATAGCCATAAATAAATAAATAAAATTGTTTTTTTTTTTATTTAAAAATAAAATACAAGATGTGCAGTTAAATTTGGGGGGAAAATGATACAAATGATCTTATTTACAAAACAGAAATAGACTCACAGACATAAGAAAGCAAATTTATAGTTACCAAAGGGGAAGCGGAGGAGAGATAAATTAGGAGTTTGAGATTAACAGGTACACACTATATACGATAAACAACGAGGACCTACATAAGGCACAGGGAATGATACTCAGTATCTTGTAATCCTATAATGGAAAGAACCTGAGAAAGAATAAAAAAGAATTTCTAATATTCTAAAAAGAAAAGAATAAAAATCAAAAACTTTGCTGCATACCTGAAACTAATACAACATTTGTAAATCAGCTATAGTTCAGAAAATTTTTTTTTGTTTTGAAACAAAACAAAACAAAAACCTCCCATGACACTGAAGGGAGACAAAGAAACTGAGGCTCAGAAGGGACCATTGCTTGCTTAGGGGTCGAAACCCCAGGTCTGTCTGTGACTTGAAGTGGAACGAGAACTCTGACACTGAAGGGACGGTCAGAGAAAAGAAGTTCACAAGGAAGCCAGGTGAAGAGCATCAGCTCAGAGTGGCATCTAGCTTCCAGGGAATAAAATCTAAGGGTCAGAGTTGGAGGAGCCGTGGCCTTGGAAGCAGAGGCGAGGAGGGGCTGACATCTCGGGAGCTGGCCATGCGTCCTGTTGCCACAGCTGGAGGAAGCCGCTGCCCTTGAAGAGGGAAGTACACAATAGCAAGTCACATGGCTGGGGAGGGGGCTTCCTGTTTCCCGGCCCCAGTTTCCCGGCCCCTCCCAGGCTGGCCTCGGCCAGCCCGAGCGTGAGCGGGCAGTGGCCAGAGTGACCCCAAGAATGTCCTGGGACTTGGTTTTCTGACCAAGGTACCCCCCCAGGAGGATAGGGAAATAGAGCGGGCTGAGGGAACCAAATCCCAGGATTAGAATCTCTGGTTCAGGAGAGCCCTGAGGAGGAGAGAGGACTGTTGAACTCCTCCCAAACCCGGATAGGGGAGGGAAGGGAGCAAAGAGAGAGAGGAAAATCAAGGAGACGGAAAAGAAGGGAGAGGTCAGGGCAGCCTTGAGAGGTAGTGAGCTGACCATCAAGGGAGGCATTCAAATGTGCCAGATCCACATTGATAACTCAAGATCCTTTTGGAGAAGTGAAATCAATGCCCGTTTCACAGAAGAGGAAATTAAGGTGGTCACTTGCTTTGAGCTGAAGTCAGGTTGTGGTTTTAGCGGGTGAGGATAAAGGAGGATTCAGAAGACACTGACTTCTGGATAACAATGAGTGCCAGGGCCACACGGCCCCGAAGCCGGCGAGGGAGACATGCTCTGCCCGTAAGTGTCCCCCTCCCTGCCACACCCAACCCTGCAAGACTCCAGCACCCAGATCTGCTTGGCTCAGAGCTCAGCCCTGGGGATCATTTGCAGGGTGAGCTGGACCCTGTGGCAGAGAGTTCAGAGGAGGCTGAGGCAGCCAGTGGGAGCTCTGAGCCGGGCCCTGTGGCATCTCAAGATAGCACCAAGCTGGAACTGTTGGGCCCTGAGGTGGAGGCCAAAGGGCAGGGCTTGGAGAGCAGGTAAGGCCCACTCGGTCTTGTCCTCCACTGCAGGCCTGGCACATCTTTCCCGCCCATAGATGTTTTTTATGTCCCTCCCCGACTCACACACATGTCATGGCTCCCATTGCCCTTGACCTGACTTTCAAGGCCCTGAAGTCCTAGCCTTGTTACAAACCCTCTGTGTGTTAGCTACCCCAGATGACCCCATTTCCAGAAATTTCCATCTCTCACCTCTTCACAGGACTGACAAAGAAGTTGATGGGGACTCTAGCAGGGGACCAGCCCCAGACCCTGAGGGGCGGCCCCGTGAGGAAGCCCACCAGGCCCTGGAGGCAGCCCTGCAGGACGGGGAGAGCGTCCCCTCTGGACCTGATGCATTTCAGACTCTCCAGCAAGTGCTGAGCTCTCTGGAAGCAGCCGCTGCTGCCTGGCGCCACCGGGCCCCAAACTGTCCTGGCCCAGTGGAGGCAAAGGACGGAAGCGAGGGGGCACCAAAGCCCTGCTTGGAGCAGGAGGGGGCTGGGAGCTGCCAGCGGGAGGCAGCCCGATTGGCTGAAAGGAATGCCTGGCTGCGTTTGGCCTTGGGCAGCCGGGAGGATGAGTTGATCCGCACACAGAACTCCCTGCAGGCCTTTCAGGCTGAGAAGGAGATGCTGCAGAGAGAGGTGAGTAGGGCAGGGCTGCCTCCCAGGGATCCCTGGTGGGAGGGAGGCAGGCCTGGCATAAGACACACTGAATCATTTGTTCATTTGTGAAGATTTTTTTGGAGCTTTGACTTGCCTTGCAGTTGTTCAGTCGCTCAGTCATGTCCAGCTCTTTGCAACCCATGGACTGCAGCATGCCAGATTTCTCTGTCTTTCCATTTCCCAGAGTTTGCGCAAACTTATGTCCATTGAGTCGGTGATGCTATCTAACCATCTCATCCTCTGTCACCCTCTTCTCCTCCTGCCTTCAATCTTTCCCAGCATCAGGGTCGTTTCCAATGAGTCGGCTCTTTGTATCAGATGGCCAAAGTATTGGAGCTTCAACTTTAGCATCAGTCCTTCTAATGAGTAGTCGGGCTGATTTCTTTTAGGATTGACTGGTTTGATCTCCTTGCTGTCCAAGGAATTCTCAAGAGTCTTTTCCATCACCACAGTTCAAAAGCATCAATTCTTTGGCACTCAGGTTTCTTTATGGTCCAACTCTCATATCTATAATTGACTACTGGAAAAAACCATAGCTTGACTATACGGACCTTTGTCGGCAACCCCAAAAAGACAAAGATCCCTTGCAACTTTAGTTAAGAGAATCAGAGAGGCCCATTGAAGAAATGACACTTGAATAAAGACCACAAGGAGGCAAGGGAGGAAGCATGTAAGGAACTGGGAAAGAGCATTTTAGGCAAAAGGAACACTATACGCAAAGGCTGGAGGTTGGAGTGTGATTAGTATGTTCAAGAAACAGTGAGGAGGCCAGTATGGGGCTGAGCAGGAGGAGACAAGGGTACCGAGGTAATGGGAGCAGATCCCGGAGGGCCTTGTGGACCTCAAGGAGAATTTGAACTTTTGCCCTGAGTGAGGTGAAAGGCACGGAGGGCTCTGCGCAAACAAGGGTGGAGACCTGATGCAGGTGCTCACTGGCGCCCTCTGGCGACTTTGGGAGGAACAGCTTGTGGAGGGAGAAGGTGGAATCTGGCGATCCAGGAGGTGGCAACGTTGTGGAGACGGTGAGAACTGGGCAGATTTGGGGGGATGCTGAAGATGGAGCTGGCAGGTGGGATGTGAATAGAGAGGGGCTGAGGATGAGACGTGGACTGGGAGCCTTAGAGACTGGAAGTGAGACATAGGGAGCCTGTGGGAGGGGTGGGTTTGGAGGAAGGGAGACCAGAGCTCTTAGGCCTTAATCAGCTCAAGATGCCATGAGCCACCCACATGGAGCCATTAAAGGGACAGTTTTATGTCCGAGTCCAGAGCTTAGGTGATGTCAGGGCAGGGGGGACACAAATGGTGAGACCTGGGCTGCAGAAGCCCAGCGCAAGGAGTGGAGCCCATTTTTCAGCTGGGAAAGAGAAGCCTTTTTAAAAAAAAATTTACTTCCCGACCCCTCCCCCCAATTCTGGCAACCACCAACATGTTCCCTGTATCTGTGAGTTCAATTTTTTTTTTTTTTTTTTTTTTTTTTTATTTTTTTTTTTTGTGAGTTCAATTTTTAAAAAATTTTAACCTGTCATCTATCTGTTCCCTGCTGCATGGCTTGTGGGACCTCAGTTCCCGACCAGGGGTTGAACCCCCAGGCCACAGCAGTGAAAGCACCAAGTCCTAACCACTGGACCACCATGGAACTCCCTTGTTTTATTTTAGACTCCACATATAAGTGAGGTCATGTACTAATTGTCTTTATCTGGCTGACTTATTTCACTTAGCATAGTGCCTTTAAGGTCCTTCTCTGTGCGTCCTAAGTCACTTCAGTTGTGTCCAACTCTTTGTGACCCCATGGACTGTAGCCCACCAGGTTCCTCTGTCCATGGAATTCTCCAAGCAAGAATACTGGAGTGGGTTGCCATTTCCTCCTCCAGGGGATCTTCCCAACCCAGGGATCGAACCCACATCTCCTGCGGCTCCTGCCCTAAGGTCCTTCTATATTGTCCCAAATGGCAAGATTCCTTTTTCACAGATGAATAATATTTCATTCTAGAAATATACTTACCACATCTTATCCATTCATCCATCAGTGGACACTTAGGTTGCTTCTGTGTCTTGGCTCCTGTAAATAATGCTGCAGTGAACATCTGGGTGCAGATGTCTTTTCGAGTTAGCATTTTGGTTTCCTTCAGAGAAATACCCAGAAATGGAATTGCTATATCATATAGTCGTTCTACTTTTACTTTATTGAGGAACTGCCATACTTTTTTCCATAGTGGTTGCACCCATTTACATTCTCAACAATGGTGCACGAAGGTTCCCTTTTCTCAGCATCTTCGCCTGCACTTATCTTTTGCATTCTTTTTTTCTTTTGGTCTCGCCATCAGCAAGGCATGCAAGATCTTAGTTCCCCTGACCAGTGATCGCACCCCTGCCTCTTGCGGTGGAAGTGCGGAGTCCTAACCACTGGACTGCCAGCAAGTCCCTTGGCTTTTTGATGCTGTATCTCACCGTGGTTTTGATTGTATTTTCCTAAGGATTAGTAAGGTTTCCCCAGTGGCTCAGCAGTAAAGAATCCGCCTGCAATGCAGGAGCCACAGGAGACATGGGTTCGATCTCTGGGTCGGGAAGATCCCCTGGAGGAGAGCATGGCAACCCACTCCAGTATTTCTTCTTTTTTTTTTTGCCTGGAGAATCCCATGGACTCTCATGCCAGGGGAGCCTGGCAGGCTACAGTCCCACAGGGTCGCAAAGAGTCAGACACGACTGAAGTGACTGAGCATGCACGCATGCAAGGATAGTGACGATGAGCATCTTTTCATGAACCTGTCGGACATCTGGAAGGAGAAGTCTTGATTCAGGGACTGCATGACTGAATGGCTGACCAACAAGTCATGGCTGAATGACTTGCCCAAGGTTGTACAAGAAGCTATTTGGCAGGATGAGAATCTGGGGGGTCCTACCTTCCAGCCAGTGCTCTTGCCACTGCTCCAAGAACAGGTCTTAGGGAAGAATGGCAGGTGGTTGGAGCCACCCCAGCCTTACATTCCCCATTTCCCCACAGGTCCAGGAGCTGCAGGATTCCCTGCTGAGGCTGGAGCCCTTTCCACCTCCTTCCTGTGAGCAAGCAGGGGGCTCAGGTAGTGGTTCCAGCAGCTCTGGGGCTGATGGAGAGATCTGGGGCTCACAGGTGAGAGTGTGAAGCTAAAAACCATGGTCTGTTTCAGATCCTTAGGGTTTGGGGCCATGAGACTCATCAAATCCTGGTCATGTGATCCAATAGCTTCAGGGATTGGAAAAGGCCTAAACCCTAATGCTGGGTTCTCAGTGAAAATTCTGGGTAAATCAAGTCACCTCTTTTTGACAGGATCCCTTCTCCCGAGCTCACCCCCTGCTCCGGCGCCTGCAGAGTGATTCTAGCACCCAGATGCTTGGGTCTCTCCCAACCCAGCCCCTTGCTCCTGAGATGCACATCATGGAAGCTCAGATGGAGCAACTCCG
>SJXQ01006012.1:96483-232983 GCA_006408695.1 Aepyceros melampus | reverse complement strand
CCCCCCCCCCCCCCCCGACCCGGGCCTCCAGGGGCTGCGGGGGCTATAGAGCTCCTGGGCAGAGGCGGGGCATCCCCCCACCCCGAAAGGTTGGATCACCTCGAGGTTCTGGAATCTGTGGCAGACCTTCTTCCAATCTCCCACCGGACCCCTCCCCTAGGCTTGTGTCCCTCAAACTCCAGTTCCCTGTCCCCTTCCTTCTCCGGCCCCCCTCTGACTCCGTGAGCCTTCTCTTCCTTACAAGTCTCTGGCGCTCATCTCTGAGACACCCATCTCCACGTCTCCCCCCATCAAGGATCCTAGAAAGTTCAGACCAGGGACCTAGGACACCCATCGTCACCCCAAATACCCAGCTAGTGTCTCTCATTCCCGGGCTGCAGAACCAAAGGGTCCTCTCTCTTAAAAAAAAAAAAAAAATATATATATATATATATATATATACACACACACACACACACACACACACACACACATACATATATATTTGGCTGCCCTGGGTCATTGTAGCTGCATGCGCGATCTTTACTTGGGACATCTGAGATCTTAATTCCTTGACCAGGGATGGACCCCACGTCTCCTGCAGTGGAAGCACGGAGCCCTAATCGCTGGTCTGCCAGGACCTAAAGGGTCCTCTTTAACCATTCAAGCCCAATACAGGTTATGGGGCAGAGAACTCTACTCCAGTCATACCCTTTGGAAGTCCTTCCTCGTGTCTAACCCTAGTGCTTCTTGCTTTCTGTACTTACTAAAACCTTCCCCCCACCTCATACCCAGCCATACTCTCCCCAGGAGGCCCAGAGGCCCAGGGCTGGGCATCCATTGCCTGGCTTCTCCAGAACCTTAGTATCCTCTTTCTTAACTGCTGAAAGAACTCCAAACATCTCCAGCCCTTGCCAGGGAGGATGCCCCTCAGATGTCAGCTGGAGAAGGGGATGGCTTTCTCAAGGACCCTTCCTGAGAGAGGAGGGTGTAGGAGCCAGTGGGGGCAGAGGACCTTTCTCTCCTGCCTGCAGCCCTCAGAGGCCCAGCCACGTGTCCGAGTGTCCAGCTTAGCCCAGGGCAGGGTGGGAGATAAGGCCTGGACCTTCAGGACTCCAAGGTGAAAGGTCACTGCAGGAAGGGCTTTTCCAGCCGGTTAAAGGTTAACAGGCTCAGAAGCAAGGCTCAGGTTTCTTTGCCCAGGGCGGCCAGGAGAGCATACAAAGGGTGTTTAATATATGCTGGCTGCCGCAACCCGGGGTCTTGGAGGCAGTGACATGGAGGCAGAGCAGCAGCTGGGAGACTCTGGGGAGCCTGGAAGAGACATCTGTAGTCCAGTCGGCCCCTGGTCAAGCTCTTTCTGTGAAGCACAGAAAGAAAAGGAAATTAAAGGGGAAAGGGGGCAGGCCGCCGGCAGGGGTGGTGGGCATTCCTGTCGCCTCCAGCCTCGCTGGGCGGGTGGGCGCCCTGCCCCCAGAAGCCTGAAATTCTGGAGAGGGGCCCCCTGACCTCGCGCCCCTGCCGGCCGCAGACCACAACATCCCTTCCCCCCCGGAGATTCCGAACACCAGGTGTTAGCCCAAGCAGAGAAAGGGTGGGGTGGGGGTCGGACGCCGCGACTTTCTGGAAGAGGAAGCAAACACAATCCATCAGGCAACTGTGCAAAGAAATGCCCAGGAGGGGTGTGTGTGGCGTGTGTGTGTGTGTGTGTGTGTGTGTGTACTGCGCAGGGGCGTGCCCCCCGGTGCAACCGGCCCCCCATTATTGCTTCTGCCCGGAATGCAAGGGGGTGGTGCCGAGGGGCGCCTCGAGGGCGGTTGAGCTACACAACTTCCAAGGCCGGAGGTGGAGGGGAGGGCCTTAGAGAGACATCTTGGCGAGGCTGCGGAAGGGCAGAGGGCAGCAGTGGCCCAGGCTCCCGCCGCGGCCCGGCAGGGGTTAAGGCTGGAGCCGGGCGAGGACGGGGGTGGCAGTGGGGTGAGTCAAATTGGCTATATATATCCAAATAAATTTCTTTTTAAAAGTACTTTGAAAGAAAATTTCCATCTGAGTTTCTGCCAGAAAGCCTGCTTTGGGGGCTCTGCTACATCAGCCCTGGTATTGTATGGGATTGTTTTTCCATTTGTAAAACAAGACCAACCCAGAGCAATGATTTTTCATTCATTTGTCTTTCTAGTTTCATCTGTGGGCAATTCTTTGCAAAAGCAGGGCAGGGGCACATTCAGAAAGAAAGACTATTCAGACTCCACCAGGCTCCAGACCCCCAGCTCTGCATCAATCAAAACAGTTGTACTTTCATTTATTTCTTATATTACTTCTCTGAAGAACTTTCACTTAGAATAGGTGGTCCAAAAAAAAAGTGCCCACATGGATCTCAGTGGTTAGCCAGACTGAGGCACCTGTTTAAATGATCAGTGATTCTAAACAAGATGTTTGAGAAGTAGCTTGAATCATGCTCCTTGTTTCACAACATTTAGATATACAATGAGATTCTGAAAAGGCTGCTAAGTCTAGGCTTCCCCTGACATATAGTCTGAAAGGATCTTAATCTTACCTGTCCCCACACAAGATGGATGATTTTGGGGAAAAGCAGTCACTAAACAATAAAGCAGAGAAGGCAATGACACCCTACTTCAGTACTCTTGCCTGGAAAATACCATGGATGGAGGAACCGGGTAGGCTGTAGTCCATGGGGTCACGAAGAGTCGGATACAACTGAAAGACTTCACTTTCACTTTTCACTTTTATGCATTGGAGAAGGAAATGGCAACCCACTCCAGTGTTCTTGCCTGGAGAATCCCAGGGATGGGGGAGCCTGATGGGCTGCCGTCTATGGGGTCGCATAGCGTTGGACACGACTGAAGTAACTTAGCAGCAGCAGCAGCAAACAATAAAGGGCTGTGCACAGACAGGGGAAATGCTGCTATGAGGATGAAGGCACTGACCAAGAACCAGCAGAGCCTGAGAGTAGCATTAATTGCAAGAGCCCTTCTTTACTTTTAAGCAGTACCTTGTGCCAGTTACACTGCTAGCAATCCTTCAATCTTCACAGCAACCCCTTGGAGAAAAGAAGACTGTCATCGCAGAGACTGGTAAGGAAACTGAATCTCTGAGAAACTCCAGGTCACATGATGACAAAGCCGGGTCTCAGCCCACATCTCCAACCTTCCAAGTTGAGAGGAAACCTAGAAGCCTGTTATTAAGGCTTGCTCTCTCATCATGTGTCCTAGAGAAAGGGACAAATGCCTATCTTCCATTAAAGCTGTTGAGAAGTCACCAAAGGCACCTTGAGACCTTGTGATCTGCAACAGCACTCAAAAATTATTTTTAAATTTAATATAAAGAAATGATTTCTTCAAAAACTATCTTACACTTAAGTCCAATCTATAAAGCCAGAGTTGAGCTCTGTGGTTGAAGCTGGGGGCAAGGGTGGTCTGAGTCTCCCAGGGCTCCCAGAGCATCACTTGATGACCACTTATCTACTAAACTGATACTCTGAGAGGTGCGGTAGCCATGACTCCCAAGGCTCTGGCTTTGGGTTCCAAAGAATGAAGTGGGATTCTGGCTATCTTGCTCCTGAGAAGTGGGCCTGGGGAGGGCTGTGGGATTCCAGGCCTGCCACTTGCTCTGAGCACTGCTGGCAGATCCATCTGAGTGGGCACCGCCTGCCTCTCCTCCTCTCTGACCTGGCCCCAGTGGTCATGCCCTGTCACTCAAAGGATAGAAAACTCATTTTCACTACCTCCCATTTAATGAGTACTTTTATTCTTCAAATATATGAATTATAACGTTAAAAACTGCAGTCACCCTCCCTTTTGCCTTGGCCTTATAAGAGCCATCATCTGATTTTCTGTATCAACTAAAGTAGAATGTTCAAGTTCAGATCTTGGTATAGGATCATCAGCAGATCCACACCTCTGATCCCTGGGGTAGGGGCTCGCCAGGATGGCTCACTGTTTGCCTGCCATAAAACCGACCTACTTCTCATAGATGCCTGGGATCATGTCCAATTTGGAGTTGACCCCATCACAGCGTTCTTGCCAAACAGCTGGAATTCGTACTGGACAAACTACTCCCAAAAACCATTGTTGGGCAGGATGACAGCTGGCATGGCTTACTCCCAGCCAGGGAATCCAGTGGGGCAGAGGCTGGTACTTCCAGAGGCCACAGAGCATTGGAGTAGAAACAGTGACTCAGAGCAGCAGGGGGCAGCCCTGCTTCATCTCTGGATCATGGGTGTGCTCAGAGATGGGGCCCCAAAAGTCACGGAGGCTCAAGATGGATGCATAGGCCACAGACACCTGCACCTACTGGATGTCCTTGTACAAGGTGTTCTCTGCCTACACCACAGTGTTGATGACCGTGGTGATCTGGTTGCTGGACAGCAAGAGCTTGTTGCTAGCAGTCACACCATTGCTGATGTTTAGGCTGCTGGTGATCTACAAGTGGCAGAGGGCAGCCAGAAACAAACCAGGAGGGCACCAGGGGTGCAGTCATCAAAGCAGAGGGGCAGCGGCCAGCAAGGAGCTAAAGCTGCATTTTTCTTCTGGGTCAAGTCCATTGAAAACTCAACCATCGGCAGGTGGATTCCTTTAAGAAGCAGTCACTCCAAGATGTCTTGGGAAAGTGTCCAAGAAATAGAAGATTGGTCACGACTTTGGAGCGACAATTCCCACTGGACAGGTGGTCCTTTGGTTTCCACTGGCTGATAGACCCTATCTGCTCTTCTACCAGACTGCAGGCTCTGCTCCCTGGCACAGCACTGCTTGGGCCCAGGCTCACCTGGTTATCCGCCCACAATTTTGACAGGCCCCACAGCTACCTTTGCCAAGAAGTCTACACTAAATTTTATTGAGCATTGTAAATAAAATTAGGTAATTCTTCCAAATTTCTTAAGTTTGGAATATAGTTTACCATCTCTTCTAAGCACAAATGGAAGCAAACTCATTTAGCCTCCCATATTAGATATTAAGTTCAGAATAAAAATAATTGAGAATGGGAGCACTGAACACTGGCATGCATCTTAATGAAAAAAAAAAAAAAAGCCTTTCTGGGAAATTTTAGGATGGGTTAGTTACCAGTTCCCTGGGATCGTTTCAATAAGGCCATTTAAACAGCTCTATGAGAGCTGGGACCCAAATCCAAATGAAAGACTCCCAGAAAACAATCCAGAAGCCAGAGGAAATAATATCCTCAACTACCTTGAATATTTTAATGATTTTCCAAGAGATAATTTATCTGTGTCTCCATAAAAATAAACACTCACATTGGCTGATTTTTCTCAAGTGCCTGGATAATTCCTCTCTGGCTGTTGCTGTTTCTGATGGTATTTAAGATTCATGATTCACCAGACTATAGCTTAGAGGTTCTGGAGGGACCATGACTCTGCCAACACCTTGATTTTGGACTACTGGCCTCTAGAACTGTGAGAAAATAAACTTCTGTTGTTTTAAGTCACCCAGTGTGTGATATTTTGTTACAGCAGTCCTGTAAAATCAATCCACCTCTGTAGTTTTTTACTCATGAAAGCACACCTTAATGCAAGCAAATGAGAGGACAATCTTATAGGAACAGCCTTGAATTCACATCTTTAAAAAAGTATTTCCCAAACCTGACTATTTTCATTGTAATCTGTAACAAACAATCTATAACACATTTTGCAACCAACACACAACACAACACACTCAAGCAACCAACCCATTGCCTGAACCAGGAACTGACAATCCCACCCAACACCTTAATTTTACTGAGGAAATGGAGCTCCCAAGAAGCCAAATGGCTCACCAATTTACCTATGTATTTATCCTCATACCTGGCCTACCATGTTCTAGCAAGTTCCCTGAGCAAAAGAAAAAGACAACTTGAGGAATGTAGAGGGTGCTTCAACATTGCTCATACCAGTCCTCAAATTCTGCCCTCTGACTCCATTTTAAATCATTTTGTACAGAATGACTGAACGCTGAAACTTCCATAAGCAAATATGCTCATATCCCTGACTGTAAAAGCTGATAAGGTGATGCATTCAGCCTGCTGTACAAACCAAGACACCACTCAGCGTACTGGATTAGGATTGACAAAATATCCTGTGTCAGCATACAGATCTCATGCAGGAGGGAACAGCATCTGTGCTTTGACACTGCCATCAAAAGACTCATTTATTATTAAATTCTCCTAGGGTAGAAAGACCAATGGTGAATTTATCAAGAAGCCTGCAGTATAATTTTGAAGAGAGTGATTTCTCTGCACTTCAAATAAAAGCCTAATATAGGCTTCAAGTAGACCAAGATAAAATGTCAGACATCTGAAGGTAAGGAATTTATGAGTGCAATTAACTAATATCTTTAGCCTGAAAGTGGTCCTCTTGGTTAGGATGCCCTTCCAACAGGATGACATTTCCTGACCTAGATTTCTCACTGTAATAATCTTATTTGCTTCCTGCATAAGTGTTAATTTAGTTGTCATCCATGTTTCAGAAAATAATACATCTTCTATTTTTGAGACATAACCAAAAAAAAAAAAAAAAAAGAAAGAAAGAAAGTTATTTAAAAACTGCTCTGCTAGTAAATCTACTTTTCTTAGAAAGAAATTGGAGAGTCACATAAGTAACCTAAACATTCAAACAACACCTCCAAGGAGGTCCAAAAACTCACCAAATAATCTAGTACTAGAGTTTGGGTCTAAAAACCTGAGTTAAAGCAAGACAAGCTTTTTAAGGCACTAGAAGAGGAAAGAGTCAAGGACAGTGCTGGGAGATGCCAAGGGTCCACAAAAGCCAGCAGATCTACCTTCTAGCCAGGGATTGTGGTGTTATCTAAATGAGAGAAAAGGTTAGGGCCAGGAGCCAGGGAGAAAGAAAGCCAAGAATACAATTGAGAGAAAGCAATTGGGGTCTTGCAACTGCTTTTAATAAAACTGAAAGGGCCTAAAATGCCAGTGAGTCAAAGTAGATTAAAGACATGATGAGGCATTTTCTTAGTACCCATTGCTGACTATTTATAAATTAAACAAGGTTGACTTGATCTATAAAAAATAATAATAATAATTTTTCTCAAAACCACTTAACACCTGAGCCAACCAGCTCACAGTTCCTATTCCTCTTATAGTCTGTAAATGTGCATACCCTATTTTCAACCCTGAAGCAGTCTAAATTACACATATTACCCACTGTAGGATCACTGTGATTGATGGGATCAATACTAGACATAAGATCTAAGACCAGGCAATTCATTGTCTAGCCAGCAACCAATCAAAATACTTCCTCAAGAATTTTAACTAAGATATACAACTATATTCAGTGGGTAGACTGCAATTGAACTAAATGGGTATGTGACTCTGACTTAGCTCACTCTTTTGGTGGAGAGAGATGTGTGAATATATGCTACCAATCTGGAGAAAGAGATTTAAAGTGAAAATGAAAGTGTTAGTTGCTCAGTCATGCCCAACTCTTTGCAACCCCCATGGACTACGCAGTCTACCAGGCTTCTCTGTCCATGGGATTTTCCAGTCAAGAATAGTGGAGTGAGTTGCCATGCCCTTCTCCAGGGAATCCTCCTGACCCAGAGATTGAACCTGGGTCTCCCGCATTGCAGGCAGATTCTTCACCATCCAAGCCACCAGGGAAGCTCGACTAGAAAGAACTTAGAGCAACATAAAGAAATAAGCACTTGAGAGCATGTGGTCCAAGAAAAAATGAGAGGGAGAGATGGGCAGAGTAGCTGCCTAATGGCGTTTAATGGCATCACTGCCCTAAGTCACAATTTGTGTGAAGTATCTATGAGGACTTTGTCTCAGTGAAGTTTCTGTATCCTTTTGACAAACGTCTCTTGAGTTTTGTCAAATTCTCAAAGTCAAGTGATTTTGGCTGCTGCTGCTGCTGCTGCTAAATCGCTTCAGTCATGTCCGACTCTGTGCGACCCCATAGACGGCAGCCCATCAGGCTCCCCCGTCCCTGGGATTCTCCAGGCAAGAACACTGGAGTGGGTTGCCATTTCCTTCTCCAATGCATAAAAGTGAAAAGTGATAGTGAAGCCGCTCAGTCGTGTCCGACTCTTCGCGACCCCATGGACTACAGCCTACCAGGCTCCTCCGTCCATGGGGTTTTCCAAGCAAGAGTACGGAGTGGGGTGCCATTGCCTTCTCCAGTGATTTTAGTTAATGCAGCACAATTAGGTTTTCCTCAGATATACTCCTGCTGCTATCAAATGGCCCTTGGATGGGAGAGAGAAAGACAATGCTTCGAAAAGAGAGGGTGCTAAGAATAAATTATCAAAATTGTACTCTAAAAGTAAAATTCATGTATATAATATATATAGGCATGTAAAGCAGTATAAAATATTAAAGATTCATTGGTGTTAAATGGGACAAACTTAGTTCTTGCTTTCAGGAAAGCTACAATTAGCTTCACCCAGAGAGAAAAATTGTTCATAATGATCTCAAATTCTACAGATATATTTTTATTTTTTCTATATTTTTTTCTATATTTATATTTTTCTATATTTTTATTTCTCTTCTTTATCTCTCAAAATAATGAAGACTACTCTGAATGTTACCTAAGGGGGAAAGCAGTGATACCTAGATGTTTTTACAAGATGAATTCTAGATGAGAAAAGTTGAACAAAGCTTTTTTTTTTTTTTTAAGAAAAAGGCAATGTCATTATTTTTACAAAATGCAAAGAAAGTGGATCATCTTGCTCCTCAACCTTCAGTGGAGGCAGGATTCAAAAGAGAAAATATGCTGCAAAGTGAACATTTTTTTATGCTTTTTGGGCAAAATATACAAGATTATTAAAAGACAGAGAGAAAGCAGGGAGGGGAATAATCAAAAGACCTAGATTATCAGACAGTTACTGATCATTCCAACATGAAGACCCAAACATAATCACTGTAATAAAAATCATATTTAAATGACATATTCAAACTTGTACTCAAAATACAGCCATGCCAATAGAACAAACAGAAAGGATTCACTCTTTTTATTCAGAGGAAGAAATAAATCTCTAAAAGAAAATGATGATAAAAAACCTATCAACAGCATTCTACACAGGCTGTCATTTCTGAAGAACCCTGCTCTCAAGATGGTTTAATACAAGGCAGTTCTTTCCAGAGAACCCAGAATACTCTAATGATGATTCAAACCAATAAAAAAGAAACTGTAAATAGAAAGTGCTGGAAGTTTTCAATATATTTTCATCTTAAAAGACATTTTCTATTACTACAACAGAAGATATGCCTCTGTGGTTGATTTTACATGCTTGTTTTCATAGTTTTCTTTTGTAAATGGAAAAAGTCTTCAAATTATTGCAATAAAGACTATAATAGCAATATGTCCAAAAAGAACTAAGACTTATAAACAGATCATTCTATAAAAAGGCTGTTTAAATTAATTCTGGTTACCATAATTTTTAGGGCAATGGGTATAAAATATCCATTCATTATGGGTAACTATATATTAATATATCTAGATGGCATATTTAACTCTGAAACAGAAGATGCCAAAAGATTTTGGAGGAAAAACAAGTCCAAATGGTGAAACAGAAATCATGTATATAGTCTTTAATGGGTAAGTCCACATACTGTGATGATTAAGCTCTTAAAGCAGAACAATTTAATTGAGTAATGGCTCAATTACATATCAGTTATGTAATCATGGGCAAAGTAGTTAACCTTTCCAGATCCTCATCTATAAAATCAACATAAGAGGATCTATCTCATAGATTTCTTTGGAAAATAAGCAAACATATAAATCACTTAACATAGAGCTTGAGTCACAGTAAGTACTGAATAAGTCAACATGATGATGATGACAATGACAACATCAATTTCAAAGTGCCCCTCATTATGGATCCAGTAATGATCTATATGGCCTGTGTATCTGCTCAGGTCCAGTCTCAGCATTTTTGGCCTCCATATTCTCATTATTCTATTTAACACTCTCTAACAGTAGAAACAGTGTCAGACTTATTTTGGGGGGCTCCAAAATCACTGCAGATGGTGACTGCAGTCATGAAATTAAAAGGCGCTTACTCTTTGGAAGAAAAGTTATGACCAACCTAGATAGTATATTCAAAACCAGAGACATTACTTTGCCGACTAAGGTCCGTCTAGTCAAGGCTATGGGTTTTCCTGTGGTCATGTATCGATGTGAGAGTTGGACTGTGAAAAGGCTGAGCGCAGAAGAATTGATGCTTTTGAACTGTGGTATTGGAGAAGACTCTTGAGAGTCCCTTGGACTGCAAGGAGATCCAACCAGTCCATTCTGAAGGAGATCAATCCTGGGATTTCTTTGGAAGGAATGATGCTAAAACTGAAGCTCCAGTACTTTGGCCACCTTATGCGAAGAGTTGACTCATTGGAAAAGACCCTGATGGTCGGGGGGATTGGGGGCAGGAGGAGAAGGGGATGACCGAGGATGAGATGGCTGGATGGCATCACGGACTCAATGGACGTGAGTCTGAGTGAACTCTGGGAGTTGGTGATGGACAGGGAGGCCTGGCGTACTGCGATTCATGGGGTCACAAAGAGTCGGACACGACTGAGCGACTGAACTGAACTGAACTGTGTTTCCCAAGTCTTTTCCAATGATATTGGATTTGGGAGGTCATTTTCTTCTTTCAGTTTCCCAGTAGCTCTTCTTGTATATAATTCTTAGTTTTTGAACCTAAAAATATGTAAAGTTCTCTTTAGAATCTTTAGAAATAGTTTTTCTTCTTTCTTATTGTTCCCTGTAAATGTGACCTGCTTACTTTACTTGCTTGTATAGGAATAGCATGCATTTGTCTCTCTGAAGTTGTAGTTCTTCAAACTCAACACCACTCTCTTTGTATTCTTTGGCATATCAGAACTTTAGTGAGCAGACATGTTCCAACTGGATTTCAACTGAAAACAAATACTCTATGTGTGAAAAAAAGATATGTCCTACATAACACCATTAAACATTATCCCTATTAAATTACATTATGGCTACTATTGCTCATCCTATATTAACAAAGTATTAGACTGAAACAGTAAACAAGAAATCCCTGTTGAACTAAATTAAATTGGATTATAACAGTACCGTGGAAAAGTGATGCTGCTGGAAGCCTTTGGACAGTCTGTTTCAGCTACTGAGACCATGGCCATTGCTGTACGATGAAGATTCCCTCCTCTGCTAACACCTAGACATGAAAAATATTCAATACAAGAGATAATGCCTCTGGTTTAGGAGGGTTTATTCCCACTAGTCATGGGAAAGGGAGGAAACAAAAACACGAGTTCTTCAGTCTTACATCTTATTCTGTCCAATATTACATGAATTTTTGCATGTTTTATACTCTGTAATTATTCTATTCATGAAAAAAATTAAGCCTGTTTCTCAGCCCAAATAAGAAAGTAAATGTTTTCATGTAATATCAGCACTGCACATCATCTTGGCTTAAAAAGAGGTGGGGCAGGTCAATTGGCCACCAAAGTAATAATCTTGAAGTCATGTCCACGGAGTTTAACTGTGAGTGAACCATGAATGTGGTCCCCACTATCCTGATTTATAAATTATCCGAGGAAAGAAAATTCACCAGCTAATGGCTGAAACACCAGTATGGGTAAAACATAATGATTCCTTAGGAAAGAGGAGAAGAGGACGACAGAGGATGAGATGGCTGGATGGCATCACCGACTCAATGCACATGGGTTTGGGTGAACTCCAAGAGTTGGTGATGGACAGGGAGGCCTGGAGTGCTGCGATTCATGGAGTTGCAAAGAATTGGACACGGCTGAGCAACTGAACTGAACTGAACTGAACTGAATATTATTCTAGATAGAAAATAAAACAGAATTTGTTTGGAGAAGAAAATCTACTTATCTTGTTAATATTTGTGATTCTTGTTTTATACATGGCTCAGTCATTTGCCTCTGCTCAGAGAGTTTGAAAGTCACCCTTATAAAGGACCTAGAAAACTACAATGAATACTCTTAACCTGATTTTGTACAAAGATGGAAAAAGGAGTCCAGGACAATGGACCCATGCAGAAGCACAATAGTTCTCATGATATCTTATCTTACTGGACAGGTGAGGTTGGCCCAGGCAAAGCAACTCATACCATGAGCAAACTGAGTACAGCATTGTTTCTGATCTTACCTAGTAAGTAGACAACACCCCAGATAATAGGTTGTGAACAGCCAACACAGAAAACACTATCCAGTGCCTGTGAAAATAATAAAAGCAAAATCAGTAAGGAAAAAAAAAAAAATACCACTACAAATCTACACTCCATCCATAGCCTGGATAATCAGGGTGAAGCTGCTATCCTCAAATCCAAACCAGTGCCCAAACATACTTTCAAGTGTATCAGTAATTTGTCTGTCCCTTACTAGTCTTTACAGGTCATGGTATTCAGTTTTATTGTCTTCACAATGAGTTAGATCAGATGATATATTATATATGGACATATACATTTATGTAATTTTATATATTTTGTTGTTGTTGTTTAGTCACTAAGTCATGTCCAATTCTTTCCACCCCCACAGACTGTAGCCCACCAGGCTCCTCTGTCTGTGGGATTTTCCAGGCACACATACTGGAGTGGGTTGCCATTTCCTTCTCCAAGGGATCTTTCTTACCCAGGGATTGAATTCTTGTCTCCTGCTTGACAGGCAGATTCTTTACCACAGAGCCACCTGGAAAGCCCATACTTATATATATATATGTACGGAAAATTACAATTGGTTTGTTTCTCAGAATTTGCAAAAAGACTGCTATAATCTCTCAGCAAATTCCTTTTATTGGTCAGTTACTGCTACAAAATTGCTATATGTCAATCAACTACAAAGTCTCAATGATATACAAGGAACATGTACTTTTCATACTTCTGAGGGGTTCTGCTGATCCAAGCTAAATATAGCTGATCTTAGCTGAATTTCTTACTCATTCATATGGTCTGGCCAGCTCAATCACCCATTTCTAGATTGACTCTGCACTATGTGACTTCATCCTTTTCCTGGGACCAGGGCATGGGCATGGCCCACACCCTGGGCATGATCTTTTCATGGTAATGTCAGAAATAAAAGAATGAAAGTTCATTAAGCAAAACCTTTAAAGGGCCAAGCTCAGAAGTAATACATTGGCATTTCAACCACATTTATTGTCAAAGAAAGTCACATAACAAAGCCCAGAGTCATAGCAGAAGGGTACTGCAAATTTACATGACAAAGAGCATGAATTTAGGGACACAATCTACTGCAAGTCCACCATAGACAAGAATTATTCATGTTACTCCCATCTGAAATATATGTTCATCTACCATCCTAGGACTCCCGAGAGTTTTAGCAAACACAACATCAAGTTTGAATCACATGTAAGAGATGTGCATCCAAGACCTCCTGATCCATAAACCTATGAATGAAGAAGGCAATATAAGCACCTCACAAGCACACAGCATACAACTGTGGAATAAGGACTTCCCTGGTGGTCCAGTGGCTAAGACCCCATTTCCCCAATGCAGGGATCCTGGGTTCGATCTCTAATCAGGAAATAAAATCCCATAAGCTTTGCAGTGAAGCCTCCAAAAAAGTGGACTTGGACTAGCTGGAAATATGTACTGCAAACTATAGAGCAATCACTAAAAGAAAATTGCTGGAAGGAATGTAAAATGCTGTAGCCAGTATGAAAAAGTTTATTTCCTCAAAAACTTAAACATACAGTTACTATATAATCCTACTATATAATGCCTACCAATTATAATCCTAGGCACCCAAGAGAAATAAAAACATAAGTTCACACAAAAACTTGTATATATATGTTAATAGGAAAAGCATTTATAATAGCCAAAATGTGGAACAATTCAAAATAGCCATTGACTGTGAATGAATATTTTAAAAAATATGGTATATGCAACGGAATATTGTTTATGAAAAGGAATTAACTACTATACAAATATATGCTACAATGGGCTTCCCAAGTGGCACTAGTGGTAAAGAACCTCCCAGCCAATGGAGGAGACATAAGAGATGTGGTTTCAATCTCTGCATCAGGAAGATGCCCTGAAGAAGGACATAGCAACCCATTCCAGTGTTCTTGCCTGGAGAATCCTATGGACAGAGGAGTCTGGCAAGCTACAGTCCATAGCATCACAAAGAGTCAGACATGCCTGAAGTGATTTACACTGAAGTGACACACACTCACATGCTACAACATGATCGAACCTTTAAAAAATGCTAAGTGAAAGAAGCTAGAGACAACAGGGCACATATTATATGATTCAATTTGTATGAACTTTCAGATTAGGCAAGACCATAGAGACAGAAAGTAGGTTGGTAGTTACCAGACAAATCTAAAAGAAAGTTCATAATTTATATTTTTAAAATATCTATGAATTTTTAATAAAATTCTAAAAAGCAAAACTAATTTATAGTGGAAAACATCAGAACTCTGGTTGTCTCTGACAGCTAGAGATAGGAAATGACTAAGAAGGAGCAGGAGGAAACTTTCTGGGACAATAAAAATATTTATATCTTAAAGAAATTAGACTTACAGTAATCTGAATATATCGATCAATTCCCTTAAATGTAACCAGTCTCTCAATACCACTTTTACCACTTTCACATTGGTACAGTCATACTCCTCTACAAATTCAAACACCCCATTCTGAGCCACCACCACTGTCCTCTCATGTAGACAACCTTTTCAGCCCACTTTGTCTCCAACACCCTGCTCTGGGCCACCGCAGCTCACCAACACATGCCTGTTTCATTCAGCACTATTTGATGATTTTAGGGGAAAGGGCTTTTCCTTTATCTTTGAAAAGACCCTTCCATTTCATCTGAGCCCTCAAAGACACTATGAAATAGGCAAAGTGTGTAATTTTAACCCATTTTACACGTCACAAAAAGTTAAAAATCTTCCCCAAAGTCACTTATTGGTAGGTGGGCACACTTTAGGATAGCACATCCCTATTCTAATGTTGCTTCTACCACTTTACAGTGAAGTCCTCATCCATACCTCTAATCCCTAAATTCCACTTGCAAAACCAGCGGATTTGGATAACAAAGAATCAGGCAGGATAACAAAATGGAACCTGTAAACAGCCTCCGTGACTAACGTGGGAAGCACCATAATACACTTTTCATTAAGTTGCATAATCTGCTTCCACAAATAACCAACCAGACCATGATACTAACCTTCATGTGCTTCTGATATACACCTCACATTCCAGGCCCTCCTGTTCACTACCCCAATCATTCTCATAGAGGAAGAGTTCAGTCAGTTCAATTGCTCAGCCGTTTCTGACTATTTGCAACCCATGAATCGCAGCACACCAGGCCTCCCTGTCCATCACCAACTCTTGGAGTTCACTCAGACTCACGCCCATCGAGTCAGTGATGCCATCCAGCCTTTCATCCACTGCCATCCCCTTCTCCTCCTGCCCCCAATCCCTCGCAACATCAGGGTCTTTTCTAATGAGTCAACTCTTCACATGAGGTGGACTCTTCCAAAGTATTGGAGTTTCAGCTTTAGCATCAGCCCTTCCAATGAACACCCAGGACTGATCTTCTTTAGAATGGACTGGTTGGATCTTCTTACAGTCCAAGGGACTCTCAAGAGTCTTCTCCAACACCACAATTCAAAAGCATCAATTCTTCAGTGCTCAGCCTTCTTCACAGTCCAACTCTCACATCCATACATGACCACAGGAAAAACCATAGCCTCGACTAGATGGACCTTTGTTGGCAAAGTAATGTCTCTGCTTTTGAATATGCTATCTAGGCTGGTCATAACTTTCCTTCCAAGGAGTAAGTGTCTTTTAATTTCATGGTTGCAATCACCATCTGCAATGATTTTGGAGCCCCCCAAAAATAAAGTCTGACACTGTTTCCACTGTTTCCCCATCTATTTCCCATGAAGTGATGGGGCCAGATGCCATGATCTTCGTTTTCTGAATGTTGAGCTTTAAGCCAATTTTTTCACTCTCTTCTTTCACTTTCATCAAGAGGCTCTTTAGTTCCTCTTTACTTTCTGCCATATGGGTGGTATCATCTGTATATCTGAGGTTATTGATATTTCTCCCAACAAACTTGATTCCAGCTTGTGCTTCTTCCCACCTAGCGTTTCTCATGACGTCCTCTGCATACAAGTTAAATAAGCAGGGTGACAATATATAGCCTTGACGTACTCCTTTTCCTTTTTGGAACCAGTTAGGATAATGTATTAGATTCCTAATCCTGCCCTAAGAAATCATTACAAATATGGTGGCTTAAAAGAATCCAATTCATTCTCTTATGATTCTGGAGGCCAGAAGTCTCAGAAGGTTAACAGGCCTCATCCCTCCAGAGGCTCTACAAAAGAATATGTTTCCTTTCCTCTTTCAGCTTCTAGAGCTGCATTCCTTGGTTCATCATCCCTTTATCTATCTTCAAAGACAGCCAAGTAGTGTTTTCACATCTCTCTGCTTCTATCCTCCCATCACCTTTGCCACAGTGTCAGATCTCAGCTCTCTTTTCAGATCACTATCTCCTCTATCATAAAATCTCCCTCCACCTTCCTCTTATAAAAACACTTGTGGACTTTTGGGGTTCATAATCTTCTGCTTCAAAATCCTTAAACATATCTACAAAGTCCCTTTTTGTTGTTGTTGTTGTTCCAAAAATTAGAACCTGGGTATTTTCAGGGGCCATTTTTCAGTCTACCACATGGAGCAGTGAAAACAGTATTACCTCCTTCAGAGGCAAGCACTAAACACATTTCTACTTAGAAATGGTGTGGGAAGAATTGGAATAAAGCTGATTTATTTTCCCAGTCATGGTTAATATAATGCTACCAGCCATGGCATTCAAACATTTTAGAGAGTAAAGAGTATCATCCTGCTCTGTTTTCCACAAAAGAACTGTTTGTTGAAATTTACCAACTGATTTTCAACAGCCTCTTTCACTCAAGTAGCTTTTCCATCTCCTGCTGATGTTCAGAGCCAGGGAATTATCATAGAAATGAAAATGTTTGGTGAAAACTAAATATATATTCCCTTAAAATGCACTTTGGAAATTTTGCCCAAGGAATCTCACCCAAAGAAATAATTATTTTAAGCATGAAATTGAATGTTGACATCCTGAATATGAATGAACTTTCTCTGTCTCCCTTGGTCTTTGTCTTCAGGGAAGTAGGGGAAGGAGCCCCAAAAGCACAGAAATATGCATTTAGTTTTTCCCAATTTTTATTATTATTTTATTTAAATTTTATTTTAAAAAGTTTCAAATTAATACAAAAGCAGCTTTCACAGTTTCCAACACTCTGACGCTACCTTTCCACATAGTAATATTTAACACCACTTTTTTTCTAGATTAATTTTAGCATATACCAGACATCATAAAAAATTTCTCAAGTCCTAGCTTTTATTATTAAAAAGACTTTTTAAATATATATATATAACTACTAAATAAATACCCCATTATACAGAATTCACAACAACTTACTAATAGTTTTCAATACCACTGAGTCTTCAGTTACCACCACTTGTTTGGGGGGTTCAGGATTAGGAACACGTGTACACCTGTGGTGGATTCATGTTGATGTATGGCAAAACCAATACAATATTGTAAAGTAATTAGCCTCTAATTAAAATAAATTAATTTAAATTAAAAAAAATACCTTTTAACAGGTGGCTTGTTGAAAACAAAATCCAAACAAGGTTATTATTGTTTTTAAAATCTCTCTTGTATCTACAATTACTTTTACTTTTTAATTCTGTTATTTTGTTTTCTTTTTGCATCTTTTCTCCTTTTTCTTAATTGACATTTCCAAAGGTCTACCGGTTTTAGCTCTGTGAATCTTCTCTATTATTTTTTGTAGCTGTTGTCCTTCTGTATGTGTGTGTTTGGTAAAATCTATTGATACTGTCTTAACGATTTTAAGGGTACAAATCCATAACATTAAGTATATTCACAATGCTGTGCAACCACTACATTTATCCATTTCCAGAACTTAGACAGGATCAATTTTATAAGGAGACCCAAGAGAGTAACTATCCTAAAAATGGGTTAAATGCAGATTTCAAAAGAGATATTTATAGATTCATTAGTAGATTCCAATTTCATGTCAATTTTTAAAGCTCTGACCTAGATTCACAGTTAGGTAGCTTTAACTGGCATTTAATAAATGTCATTTTTAGGAAGGATATATAACTGCAATATATATCCAAATAACCCATCCAAATAACTGTCAGGGTGCCACCTACTAGGTATTGATCTTTTACATTCAACACCCCATCAAACATCATCAGACAGTAAATGAAACTGCTGATTTAATCCCAAGGTTCATAGAACTATAAAACTGTTTATAATGTCTAACTCACTAATGAATGGCATCTCAATTCGAAGCACTGGTGTACCCCTTGAAATGTTTGCACTGCATCAATAGTCACAACCTCACTGAGCCACTTTCCTTGCTGTTAATTATAAGAGGTACAAATAATTCTTAGAAGAATAACTAGCAAGCTGTTCATAATCTTCTTTGAAAATGTATTAAGGTTAAAGCAATTAGCAAAAGTGTAACCTGATTAAAACAATTGATAATTTCAAGAGAACTTCTATGATACAATTTGCTCCTCTAGTACTACTGCCAAAAGGTTGAAATAAAATGTGATACATGTATTAACTAAGTGTTTATTCAAGAAAATCACTGCATAGAATATTCCACATGATATTTGGTTTACAACATCACAACTCACGGTCTTAGAAAATGTGAGAGATTCAGTCAGTGATGGGCAGGCCATTAAGTACTCTGATGCATGGGTCTCCATTATAATGAGATTCACTTCTGATTGAAAAAATTCATAGAATTGAAGAGGAGAGGAAAGGGGAAGGAGTAATCCTATTTTTATGTCTCATTCACATGTGTAGATAACATTGGAAAACCTGCATGGGGAATAAGATATGAAATTGCTTTCACGGTATATGAACATGATGGTCACTGCTAGGCTGTCATAATATTCTTTAAGGGATGCTTTATTTCAAGATTTTAGATTTTAACTCCTGGCTGATAGGAGCCTACAAAACATCAGCATGAATTAAACATGGAAGTTTTACGAAACTAAATGAAATAAAAGAAGGTTGATAAAGTTTGGCATCTTAGGGGTACAATTAAAACATGAGAGAAAATCCTTCTCAGAGACAAAGGAAGCAGTTTTACAGAGGAGTAAACAAAGATGCCTCCAATGTAATTATCTTACCTAAACTGGAATAAGCAGAAATGATTGGTTCAGCAACTTTACTTCTGCAGCTGATTTTCTTGATTTGTAGAAGGAATAAGAAAAGTAGCTCCAGAGCCAATGTTTTAGCTGTTTATTTATGGAAAATATGAGTGCCTGCTATGCTCTGGCACTAGGCTAAGTGCTGGGATACAGTAGGGAAAAAAACAACATGCTCCCATCTTCATGAAGCTTCCATCCTGATAGAAGAGGTGATAAATAACCAGATACTTTCTAAAAATAGTAAATTAAACAGAACCACATAATACAAATAATTATAACAGTTTTAGCAGAAACAAGAACAACACCCCAGAGGAGACAGGAGTGGTGACTCTGGTCACTACTGTTTGTGTGGTGGGTGGTGGTTTTCCACAATAGTCAGCCAGACTCCCACAGACTCAATTCATTGATGACACTGGTTATGGTTGCAATTAAAATGAGATAATAATCATGTGTATCAAGGACTTAAGAAGCTGAGCGGCTTCTGGAATTCTCCCTAACAATGACAAACAGTGAGATGCAAACTGTTTTTATAAGAACATATGTATGTAGGTATATGCAGTGAATACAAGGAAATGCAATGTTCTAAAAGACAGAAATGGCTCTAGAAAATGTGTCCCTAACAGAAATTTTATTCCTTATTTGGCCGGTTGCATACTCCCATGCTGTTCATCTCATTATAGAGAAAAGAGAAGGAAACATAGAGCTCCAGCTTCCCTATCACGCTCCTCCCTGGTCAAGCCCTGATTAGTGTGTTAGGTTAAGAAAGCTGCCACACTCCACCCCAGCCCACTCCCTCAGCCTTATTGTTATTGTTCAGTCACTCAGTCGTGTCCGACTCTTTGCAACTCCATGGACTGCAGCAAGCCTATCTTTCCTGTCCTTCATCTTCTTCCAGAGCTTGCTCAGATTCATGTCCATTGAGTCTGTGATGCTATCCAACCATCTCATCCTCTGTCATCCCCTTCTTCTCCTGCTCTCAATCTTTCCCAGCATCAGGGTTTTTTTTTTTTTTCCAATCAGTCATCTCTTTACATTTGGTGGCCAAAATATTGGAGCTTCAGCTTGGGCATCAGTCCTTGCAATGAATATTCAGGGTTGATTTGCTTTAGGATTGACTGGTTTGATCTCTTTGCAGTCCAAGGGACTCTCAAGAGTCTTCTCCCAAACTCAACTCAAAAGCATCAATTCTTTGTTGCTCAGCCTTCTTTATGGTGCAACTCTCACATCCATACATGACTACTGGCAAAAATATATAGCTTTGACTAGATGGACCTCACTCAACCTATGAACACTTATCCCAAAGACTAAAAGTCCCACCCAACATTTTGCTTTGGAGTTAGACATTAAGAGCCTCTGTTCATATTCATATATGCTACCAGGTCCACTTGAGCCATTTCCTGACTGCATATGAGAATCATCTGAAAGGCTTTGAGAATTTTTTTTTTTTGAATTACAGATATTGATTTATTGGTTGGAATGGAACTCAGCATGGATACATTTGAAAAGCTGCCCAGGTGTTTCCAATGATGCAGACAGAGCTAGGAACTACTGAGTAAATGCTTTAGTATAAATTAGTTTGCTCATTTGTTATTATTATTATTATTTTTTTTAGTTAACTAATTTTTGGCTGCACTGGGTCTTCATTGCTGCTCAGGATTTCTTCCAGTTGCAGTGGAGGTTTGGGGGTTCCTCTCCAACTGAGATGTGTGGGCTTCTCATTATGGTGGCTTCTCATTATGGTGGCTTCTCTTCTTGCAGAGCAGAGGCTCTAGAGTACAGATTCATTAGTTGTGGCCTATAAAAAAGCCTTCCTCAGCGATCAATGCAAAGAAATAGAGGAAAACAGCAAAATGGGAAAGACTAGAGATCTCCTTAGGAAAATTAGAGATACCAAAGGAATATTTCATGCAAAGATGGGCACAATAAAGGACAGAAACTTTATGGACCTAACAGAAGCAGAAGATATTAAGAAGAGGTGACAAGAATACACAGAACTGTACAAAAAAGATCACAACCCAGATAATCACGATGGTGTGATCCCTCACCTAGAGCCAGAAATCCTGGAATGCTAACTCAAGTGGGCCTTAGGAAGCATCACTACAAACAAAGCTAGTAGAGGTGATGGAATTCTAGTTGCACTATTTCAAATCCTGATAGATGATGCTGTGAAAGGGCTGCACTCAATATGCCGCAAATTTGGAAAACTCAGCAGTGGACACAGGACTGGAAAAGGTGAGTTTTCATTCCAGTCCCAAAGAAAGGCAATGTCAAAGAATGCTCAAACTACTGCACAGCTGTACTCATCTCACCACTAGTAAAGTAATGCTCAAAATTCTTCAAGATAGGCTTCAGCAATACATGAACTGTGAACTTCCAGATGTTCAAGCTGGTTTTAGAAAAGGCAGAGGAACCAGAGATCAAATTGCCAACATCCTCTGGATTGTGGAAAAAGCAAAAGAGTTCCAGAAAAACATCTATTTCTGCTTTATTGACTATGCCAAAGCCTTTGACTGTGTGGATCATAATAAACTGTGGAAAAATTCTGAAAGAGATAGGAATACCAGACCATCTAACCTGCCTCTTGAGAAACCTGTATGCAGGTCAGGAAGCAACAGTTAGAACTGGACATGGAACAACAGACTGGTTCCAAATAGGAAAAGGAGTACATCAAGGCTGTATATTGTCACCCTGCTTATTTAACGCATATGCAGAGTACATCATGAGAAATGCTGGACTGGAAGAAGCACGAGCTAGAATCAAGTTTGCTGGGAGAAATATCAATAACCTCAGATATGCAGAAGACAGGGAAGACAGGGGCTTCCCTGGTGGCCCAGGGGTTAAAGTGCCTGCCTGCCATGCGGAAGACCTGGGTTTGATCCCTGGGTTGGGAAGATCTCCTGGAGAAGGAAATGGCAACCCACTCCAGTATTCTTGGTTAGAGAATCCCGTGGATGGAGGAGCCTGGTGGCCTACAGTCCACGGAGTTGCAAAGAGTCAAACATGACTGAGCGAGTTAACTTTAACTTTATGCAGAAGACAGCACTCTTATGGCAAAAAAATGAAGAGGAACTAACGAGTCTCTTCATGAAAGTGAAAGAGGAGAGTGAAAAAGTTGGCTTAAAGCTAAACATTCAGAAAGCTAAGATCATGGCATCTAGTCCCATCACTTCATGGGAAATAGATGGGAAAACATTGGAAACAGTGGCTGACTTATTTTTCTGGGCTCCAAAATCACTGCAGATGGTAATTGCAGCCATGAAATTAAAAGATGCTTACTTTGTGGAAGGAAAGTTATGACCAACCTAGACAGCATATTAAAAAGAAGAGACATTACTTTGCCAACAAAGGTCCATCTAGTCAAGGATATGATTTTTCCTGTAGTCACGTATGGATGTGAGAGTTGGACTTTAAAGAAAGCTGAGTGCTGAAGAATTGATGCTTTTGAACTGTGGTGTTGGAGAAGACTCTTGAGAGTCCCCTGGACTGCAAGGAGACCCAACCAATCCATCCTAAAGGAGATCAGTCCTGGGTGTTCATTGAAAGGATTGATGTTGAAGCTGAAACTCCAATACTTTGGCCACTTGATGAAAAGAGCTGACTCATTGAAAAGACCCTGATGCTGCGAAAGATTGAGGGCAGGAGGAGAAGGGGACGACAGAGAATGAGACGGTTGGATGGCATCACTGACTCAATGGACATGGGTTTGGGTTTGGGTCCATCACCAACACAACTCCGTGTGTTGGTGATGGACAGGGAGGCCTAACGTTCTTCGGTTCATAGGGTAGCAAAAAGTCAGACACAACTGAGCGACTGAACTAACTGATGGGCTTAGTTTCCCCCCAGCATGTGGAATCTTCCCAGACCAAGGATCAAACTCATGTCCGTGCATTGGCAGGCAGATTCTTTACCACTCAACCACCAGGGAAGTCCTAGTTTATCTCTTTAAATAACAGGCTGAAGAGAAAAGAATTCACTTCACCAGGAAGGAACAGCCAGGTGAGGGAGAAGCAGTTAGTCATCTCTGGAATGGGTACAAGAATGGATAGCACCCTCCTTTGAGACAGGGGGTCATGAAAAGACACGGGAATACTGAAGGAGGCACAAAATACATGAGCCTCTGAACAAGACTCTGATGAGATAATATGCTCTTGGTTTCTGGAGCTTGTGTTGTGGGATTAAAGGATGATCCTGGGGAGGAGCTGTGTAATGAAAAACTCAGTTCCCCTCCTGTGTTCTCCTTTCTTCTTCACATTACCACCATACTCACAACATTTCTGACAACAGAAATGCGATTCTCTAAGAAATCTACTGAATGTCCTACAATTTAACTCAGTTCTGATGCTCTCTACCTGGAGATAACATAAATAAGTCCCATAATTAAGAGCTCAGTCGAGACTACCACCCACTTCAGATGCCAATCTCAAGTAGTAGGCCCCCAGGTTACCTATAATTTCTTTCCTACTTGGCTACAAATCCAAGGTTCCCAAGACCTCCTCCCCTTTGGATTCAATTATTTGCCAGAACAGCCTACAGAACTCAAGGAAATACTTACTTATGCTTACCAGTTTGTTGTAAGGATTTGCTATAAAGAAGATGATAAAGAATTCAGATGAACAGCCAGATGAAGAGATACACGGAGTGAGGTCTGAGAAGGTACCACCTGTGAGAGCTTCTGCCTCCAGAGTTGGGGTGTCTCACTCTGTTGGGTATGTGAGTATGTTCTACCTGGAAACTCTCTGAACCTGGTACACAAACAATTGATATTTTAGACATATTATTCTTTAAGCATAAAAGGCATTAACTGCCCTATCTAATACTATTGATCTTTGTTTTATAACAAATATTACAAAGAAAAGTTGCTGCTAATTTCACATTGATATTAAAGGTTCATCCAAAAACATTTTTATATTGGGTGTCAGCATACATGTTGCTTCTGCTAAGTTCATTTTCATTCATGCTTGATTTTGGGTGTGACATTGTAATAGATACTGCTTTTACCAATACAGATCTTATATAATTTGTGATTATATAAGAGTATTCCATATAAATATACACATCTTTTCTGTATTTCTCTGTTAAAGTAGTTACAATTTTAGATACTGGAAAACACCAACAAAAACTTTTAGGTATATTCTAATGCCTAAAATTCAGATCTTCTGGCAAAGTTAGCAGCATTGCTAGAAATCAGGTGTCAAAATTCCCAATTTAAGAATTATTTTGTCTACAAACATTTTTTGGAATGGCACTCATATAAGTGCATATGGTATATAATGCATGTAAACATATTAATATTAATTCCTCTTTTATAAAAATGACTCACTATGAAAAGTAGACAAGGCCACAAGCACCCAGTTATGTCAACAGCTCTAAGACTGAATGATTATATCATGATCACTTCCCTCCTATGTGCTCCTGTACAAGTTCCCAGAAATGTTAAACTCAACCTTCAACTTCGCATGGCAGCTTTCCTGTTCTTGCTTTTAACTTGACTTCAGTGAAATCTCAAATTAGTAATTATATTGATTGTTAAGCTTTAATTCCTTCAAGGTCTGGAATTTTAAAAAACATACAAGTCATAAGAGCTAAAAGGAAGGATTCCTGCATGGAAATACAAAGGCTGATCAATAACTCATGAGTAAATACAAGCAATAAGTAAAATGTAAGTGTTCAAGGTCCTCCAGCTGTGGACACCATGTTCTAGTAAAGCACTTACTTTTGACCCACATGTATGAACTAACAATAGAGTTGTACTATGTTAAAGCGTCTGCCTCCGACGTGGGAGACCCGGGTTCGATCCTGGGTCAGGGAAGATCCCCTGGAGAAGGAAATGGCAACCCACTCCAGTGTTATGGCTTGGAGAATCTCATGGACTTAGGAGCCTGGTGGGCTGCAGTCCATGGTGTCACAAAGAGTCGGACACGGCTGAGTGACTTTACTTACTTACTTACTTACTTATCCTTGTCTTCTGGGAATTTTCTAAGGGAAGGAGCTTCCCACCATGCCAAAGGGGTCCTCAAAATCCTCAAGAGTCCAAGGAGATAATTCACAGGGATACGAAGAAAAAACAGGGAAAACTTTCATCTTAGACACCTGCACTTATTTCTGTTGCCTTCAGCATAAGACTCCCTGCTTTGAGGCAGTGGTCTTTGAAAATATGCAACAATTGATATGGGAAGCACTCAGCATGGTAGTAGGAATATAGTTGACTCTTCTGGTATGTTTAAATAAAACCCTTCCAAAGTAATACCCTGACCTTGTCCCTTCTCCCTGAAAACCCATTAGAATCATTCATTTTCACTGGATTTTAACGGTATTGTTGGTCTACATCCTCTCACTTCATCCTCTACGGTACTCACCTGTCTTGAATTCCTTCCTTTTATGATCCTGCTCCATTGTTAATAGAAGCTTGTGAGCAGTCAGCCTTATTTCATCGTCTCACTTCTAATCATTCTGCAGAACCCAAACGGGCAGTCACAGAGTCCACAGGGCAGGGAAGAGGAAGAGATGGTGATGCCGGTTTAACTCTAGCACTTTCTAGTCCTAGTTGTGTCATTAAAATTTGGCCAATGACTGAGAATACACTAACCAGGAATTTACAGCCAAGATATATGAAAACTGAAGAAATCTCATAAATAAACCTTCTTTCTACCAGCCTGCTTCTATCCATTCATTTTGTCATCTTCTAATTTTACCTACTCATTCCCTTTTTACCTCTTCTCTTCTCCATCTCCTTTCTCTTCCTCGTTTGCTCTTCTGCTTACTGTTTCCCTGTGGTAAAAAATAAAATGGCATATAGAAATAAAAAGAACATAACCATTGAAGTCAGGTGAAAGAAAATAAATGTTGCAAAGCAGAAAACACATGCACATTAAATTATTTCTTGCTGTGTGTCCTTGAATAATGTGTTTAACCTCTCTGAGCTTTGTTTCCACTATGAAGAAATATATTGCAAGAATTAAATGGGAATAATATATGTCATTTATATTTATTATATATAACTAAAAGAACTCAATAAATGGTAAATACTATTATTTATTATAGGCAGCAACATAATTTGCTATCTTTTATAACAAACTTTGGAAAATTTTTAAAGAGATGGGAATATCAGACCACTTGACCTGCCTCTTGAGATATCTATATGCAAGTCAGGAAGCAACAGTTAGAACTGGACATGGAACAACAGACTGGTTCCAAATCGGAAAAGGAGTACATCAAGGCTGTATATTATCACTCTGCTTTTTTAACTTATAAGTAGAGTACATCATGAGAAGTGCTGGACTGGATGAAGCACAAGCTGGAACAAGATTGCCAAGAGAAATATCAATTAACCTCAGATATGAAGATGACATCACCCTTATGGCAGAAAGTGAAGAGGAACTAAAGAGCCTCTTGATGAAAGTGAAAGAGGAGAGTGAAAAGGTTGGCTTAAAGCTCAACATTCAGAAAACGTGGATCATGGCATCTGGTCCCATCACTTCATGGAAAATAGATGACGAAACAGTGGAAACAGTGAGAGACTATTTTGGAGGTCTCCAAAATCACTGCAGATGGTGACTGCAACCATGAAATTAAAAGACGCTTGCTCTTTGGAAGAAAAGTTATGATCAACCTAGACAGCATATTAAAAAGCAGAGACATTACTTTGCCAACAAAGATCCATCTAGTCAAGGCTATGGTTTTTCCAGTAGTCATGCATGGATGTGAGAGTTGGACTATCAAGAAAGCTGAGCACTGAAGAACTTATGCTTTTGAACTATGGTGTTGGAGAAGGCTCTTGAGAGTCCCCTGGACTGCAAGGAGATCCAACCAGTCCATCCTAAAGGAAATCAGTCCTGAATATCCATTGGAAAGACTGATGCTGATGCTGAAACTCCAATACTTTGGCCACCTGATGTGAAGAACTGACTCATTTGAAAAGACCCTGATCCTGGGAAAGATTGAAGGCAGGAGAAGGGGACGACAGAGGATGAAATGGTTGAATGGCATCCTAACTCAATGGACATGAGTTTGAGTCAACTCCGGGAGTTGCCGATGGACAGAGAGGCCTGGCATGCTGTGGTTCATGGGGTCGCAAAGAGTCAGACACAACTGAGCCACTGAACTGAACTGAACTGATAGGCTGCCGGGGTTCAGCCCCAGTGGATCCAGGGTGATTTGAAGGTGGGGACGGAGTTGGCATCCTCAGAAAAAAACCTATTTAATTACAGATACAGAGAGAGATTAGAAACGGATAGTGTAGTAGAAAAATTAGTGGAGAAAAAGAAGCTGAATAACTTGGTTTATGTGGAATACCAGTCACCACCTATGTAGGCCACAGGCATCTTCCGTTCTCCTGAAGGAGAGGAGGCACTGAGGCCTCCCCGGTCTGATCTTAGAAGCCCAGGCATAATTAGTAAGCTTGGTGAGTACCCACTCCCCAGATGGGAATTCAGCCAGAGTGGAAAGAAAGAATGACACGGGGGAATCAGTCTTTCCAGAAAACTGATCTCATTTTCTTTATTTTCAGGTTTGCTTATATACCTTCCTTTACACATAGGGATGAATACAGAGTCACGCGGGGGTCAACAGACCTGACCCTTGTCAAAATCAGTTGCTTCACATAAATGTATAAAAAAAAGGTTTTAGGGGTTTTACATCATCTTCTGGCCATGAGGCCTGCTGACATTTTACGACCGTTTCTTTCTGATAACCAAAAAACTTATTTTTTCCAAGCGTGTTTTTTCTTAAGCCAGGCACCACCCTCCAAATAAAGTTGCATTCCTATAGGGTGAGGGTGTAGTGAGTTACAATCAAGAAAGGAATTTATTAACATGGTTAATACTTATTTCTCCTATATGCTAGTTATATTCATTATAAGGGCAGGGAATATGGAGATTTAGCAGCAAAACATCAGCCCAACAAATGAAAATCCTTTCACCAATGTTCCCCTTAAGATCTATTTAGTCTTAAGAGAGTGATAAAGTTACACTTTTACATAGCAAGGACAGTGATTTATAACAAAGTACAGTGGTCTATAACAAAAGAGAAAATTCCTTAACTCAAAAAGTCTAGTATTGCTAACATCAAAAACTATTATATTTCCTTTTCTATATTCCAAATACATTGATTAATATATTCCCAGGTGCCTAAGGACGTGGAGGACTGGCGGCAATCATTGACTCAACAATGAGAAAAGCCCTATGCTAATTAATATCTTCAAAATACCCCAAACTCTCTGTGCTGTTTATGGTTGAGAGGTAGTAAACAATCAATATGGATAATCCTATCACACAAACTAGTTTGCCAGCAGAGAGGTTTGACCTGAGACACCCTTGTCACACCCAGGGCAGGGAATCAGCAGCAATATTGGCACAACAAATGAAAAACCCTTCACCAATATAATTCTTAACCAACCCACTATACTAATAAATTCTAACTTCCCAAAAGAATCTGCCTTTAGTAAGTCTAAAACATCTCATGCCTCTCACTGTTGGGAAGCTGTAAACAATCACATGTGGCCAGATGAACCTATACAGGCAGGCTAGATAACCTTCAGAGGAGTTCGTAAGCTGAAACACTCTTGTCACGCCCAGGAATTTTTATTAACTGGAGCTGCAAGTTAACTCCTTCTCTGAGAGAAATGGTTATGGGGGAGAGCCCCCTGTAAAGTCAGAGGTGTAGGTGAGAGCATAAAACAGACTCTGGTTTTGGGGGTAGATGCTCGGGAACAGGGGGTTTCTTGAGGCTTGATCATGCCTTTGCGTATGCCAAGCCTCCTTCCTCATGACCTTTGCCATGGGCGGAGTTCCTCACTCTGGCCCCCGGCATCAGGCTCTCTCTTTCTCCCCATACTGTGCTCCCTTAAGCCCTCTTTGCCTACCATCATCTTGTATCCCCCAGAGATAATGTTCATGATGATAATGATGAGTAAGAGGGAGGGGAGTGGTTTGCAATTCATTTTGTGTTCATGATGTGCTATATCCTGTGCTAGATGTTTAACACACATTATCTGATTCAATTCTCACAATAATTCTACTAGGTAGCTATGGTATTATATTATCCTCATTCTACAGATGAGAAACGGAGGCTTAGAGAGTTTAATCAACTGGACCAAAAGTTCATACAACTAATAAGTTGCAATTGCAGATTTTGAACCTAGTACTGTGTCCTTAACCACTACAAAACTTCCTATCCAAGGTAATTCTCCACAATCAAAGGCAAGCACATCCACAGTGGCATACCTCATTTTACCTTCAAAGTTAAGGGGGTTTTATGTAACTTCAAGGACAGCAATATTCATAAAGTAAAACACTATGGAAAGAGAGAGCCTGAGAAATGGCAGTGCAGGTGCCTGACTAAGCTTCCCTTGTTCAATTGCTCAGTCTTGCCAACTCTTTGCAACCCCATGATCTGCAGCAGGCCAGGCCTCCTTGTCCTTCACTATCTCTAGAGCTTCCTTATAAATCCCTAAATTTTTAGTGTTGGATGAGTGTAGGATCTATTTTGTGCTCTGACATTTCATTGGGGAGGGTTCACGCTTTGTTGATATTTCCTTCAAGTACCTCTTACTTCATCCCAGAAACTAAGGAATATTGTTACAGACTGGTAAAGTTCCTGGATTGCAGCTCCAGGAGTATATCTTTCAAAGGGATTGAAGTTCAAGCATATATGATCATGATTTCTCTTTAAATATACTTTATTCCAAGGCTTAAGAGAGCACAGATGAAATTGGCTCAAAGAAGGTCTAACTAAATCCTCCACTTTATTTTGGACTGAGAGAAAGCAAGATGATCTCAAGCAACTGGTTTTGAGCAATGAAATGAATTGTACATAAAAAGAACCCCTCCTACACCCACACACAGACACACACACACACACACACACACACTCAACAAGAATAGTGCTTAAATTGGAAAAAATGAGAGAAGAAAGCAAATTAACAGAAATATCCTAAGAGATCTTCTCATTCATAATAAAATTCTCACAATTACAGATGAAAAGGTACTCTGGCATAATGACAATGCAAGGCCCAGAAAGGTTTAAGAATCATGCAAGACAGAAAAACACAGAGATTGTGGAGCTAATCTCAGAGGCATGCCTTTAGAACTGTAGTGTCTTGCCACAAGAGGGAATGAGCACTAAATCCCTAGAGAGAACCTACACTGTAGGGACTGAATTGTACCCCCAAATTTCATATATTGAAGCCCTGAACCCCAATGCAGCTACATTTGGAGACAAAGCCTTGAAGGAGGTAATATTAAGGGTGGGACCCTAATCACATAAGATTGGTGTCCTTAGAAGAAGAAGAGATACCAGAGAGGTGTCTCTCTCTCTCCCTCTCCATCTATCTCTCCCTCCTTCCCTCTGTCTATCTCTCACTCTCCCTCCCTCCTTCTCCTTCTTTCTCTCGTTTCTCTCTCTCCTTCCCTCCCTCTCTCTCTGTCTCTGTCTCTCTCTCTCATCTCTCCTTCCCTCCAAGTCTCTCTCTTTCTCTTTCAATGTGCTCACAGAGGAAAGTTCATGTAAGTACATGGCAAAAAGGCAACCCTCTATCTGCAACCAGAAAGAGAACTCTTACCGGAAACCGAATCTGCCAGTCCCTTGGTTTGGGACTTAAAGCCTCCAGTACCATGAGAAAATGAATTTCTGTTGTTTAAGACACCCAGTCTGTGGTATCTTCTTATGGCAGCCTCGTCTGGCTAATACAGACACTAATTCAGCAATGGAACCCAAGAAAGTAGGAAATCAAAAAGAAGTTGGAAAGAAAATTTAGGAGTTTTAAACAAGAAAATGAACACCAAAAGGAAGACAGAGACTTCAGAAAAGATTGAGGGTGGGTAATGTCACTGTAGCAGGTTGCTAAATTTCACAAAAATACAGGAGATTTAGATATCGCTTATGGAGAAAAGACAATTTGTAACAGGGGCAGATTTAGGTTACTGTGCTATAGTATTATAATGCGATGAGCCTGGGTTAAAATCTTATATCCATCATTGATTAGCATGTTTCAGTAAATTACTGAATGTTTCTGAGCCTCATATGTAAAATGAAATAATGATACTAACCATCTCAGAAACTTAATTTGAGAACTGAGTTAAATAATGTTGAAAAGTACCTAGCACATCATAATTTCTCAGTAAATGTTAGATCCTCTTATTATTAATAATTATTACTTTTTCTGGACTTTACTCTGGGGCAAATAGCAAAACATTATCTGCTCAGTGGAGTGGAGAAGGAGGCAAGTATAAGGAACACCTAGCACTGAATGAGCACTTACTATGTGCTAGACACAGTGCTGAGTGTTAAGACATAGATTATTTCATTTTAAAATTTGATGTATTTTTCAATTATTATGTGTTTGCATGCTTAGTCACTTCAGTTGTGTCTGTTTGCAACCCTATGGACTGAAGCCTGCCAGGCTCCTCTATCCAAGGGATTCTCCAGTCAAGAATACTGGGGGGAGTTACCATGCCCTCTTCCAGGGGATCTTCCCAACCTAGGGATGGAACCCAAGTCTCTTATGTCTCCTGCATTGGCAGGCAGTTTCTAAGCCCCAATTACTATGTATCTGAATTTTTATTTATTATTTATTAGTTAGCACCACCTTATGAAGTAGGTACTATTACTTTAAAAATGATGGATCTGAGATTCAGAAAGCATTTTACAAAGGTCAAAACAGATAGTAATTAGTGACTCTAGGAATGTAAATCTCAGTGATAAGACTCTAGGGTCTATCATCTTGACAAGGATCAACTAAAACATATTTCAACAAAATTCAAGTCAAAAATAAGAATATGATTTCTCATGTACTATAGAGAATGGTGCTGGGTCTAACCTCAAAAAGGTTTCTCGGACAATGTCACAAAAGCCTCAAAAAACCAGGCTGCCCATTTCATGGTCTCAGATGCAGACTCAGAGACTGAGCCAGTGATCTCAGTGAGGTCAGGACACTAGTATTTCCTGATTTTCACATTTCATTCTACTCCTAAGGAGGAAAAGTTTGTTTCTGGATTGACCTCTGTCCTTAAATGTGAGTGTTCAAGGGAGTTAAAGATCATGAGCACACATGTATGTTCTTTCCTTGAAGCTGGAGAAGAAAAACAGAAACAGGACCCAGGACCTGCTCTGTCCTGGGGGGAAATACATCCATCTCTGTTTCCTTTTGGCCCCCTTCTCCCTTTTGAGACCTACATCATCCCACCAAATGGGGAAAAATGTGTCTGCTGATAACTCTTTCCTGAGGTCTTCTCAGTTCAGTCACTCAGTCGTGTCCGACTCTTTGCAACCCCATGAATCACAGCACGCCAGGCCTCCCTCTCCATCACCAACTCCCGGAGTTCACTCAGACTCATGTCCATCAAGTCAGTGATGCCATCTAGCCATCTCATCCTCTGTCATCCCCTTCTCCTCCTGCCCACAATCCCTCCCAGCATCAGAGTCTTTTCCAATGAGTAACTCTTTGCATGAGGTGGCCAAAGTATTGGAGTTTCAGCTTTAGCATCAGTCCTTCCAAAGAAATCCCAGGATTGATCTCCTTCAGAATAGATTGGTTGGATCTCCTTTCAGTCCAAGGGACTCTCAAGAGTCTTCTCCAACACCACAGTTCAAAAGCATCAATTCTTTGGCGCTCAGCCTTCTTCACAGTCCAACTCTCACATCCATACATGACCACAGGAAAAACCATAGCCTTGACTAGACGGACCTTAGTCGACAAAGTAATGTCTCTGATTTTGAATATGCTTTCTAGGTTGGTCATAACTTTTCTTCCAAGGAGTAAGCATCTTTTAATTTCACGGCTGCAATCACCGTCAACAGTGATTTTGGAGCCCCAAAAAATAAAGTCTGACACTGTTTCCACTGTTTCCCCATCTATTTCCCATGATGCCATGATCTTCGTTTTCTGAATGTTGAGCTTTAAGCCAACTTTTTCACTCTCCTCTTTCATCAAGAGGCTTTTTCCCTCCTCTTCACTTTCCGCCAGAAGTGTGGTGTCATCTGCATATCTGAGGTTATTGATATTTCTCCCAGCAATCTTGATTCCAGCTTGTGTTTCTTCCAGTCCAGCATTTCTCATGATATACTCTGCATATCCAGGGTTGATCTCCTTCAGAATGGACTGGTTGGATCTCCTTGCAGTCCAAGGGACTCTCAAGAGTCTTCTCCAACACCACAGTTCAAAAGCATCAATTCTTCGGCGCTCAGCCTTCTTCACAGTCCAACTCTCACATCCATACATGACCACAGGAAAAACCATAGCCTTGACTAGACGGACCTTAGTCGACAAAGTAATGTCTCTGATTTTGAATATGCTTTCTAGGTTGGTCATAACTTTTCTTCCAAGGAGTAAGCATCTTTTAATTTCACGGCTGCAATCACCGTCAACAGTGATTTTGGAGCCCCAAAAAATAAAGTCTGACACTGTTTCCACTGTTTCCCCATCTATTTCCCCAGATGCCATGATCTTCGTTTTCTGAATGTTGAGCTTTAAGCCAACTTTTTCACTCTCCTCTTTCATCAAGAGGCTTTTTACCTCCTCTTCACTTTCCGCCAGAAGTGTGGTGTCATCTGCATATCTGAGGTTATTGATATTTCTCCCAGCAATCTTGATTCCAGCTTGTGTTTCTTCCAGTCCAGCATTTCTCATGATATACTCTGCATAGAAGTTAAATAAGCAGGGTGACAATATACAGTCTTGACGTGCTCCTTTTCCTATTTGGAACCAGTCTGTTGTTCCATGTCCAGTTCTAACTGTTGCTTCCTGACCTGCATACAGATTTCTCAAGAAGCAGGTTAGGTGGTCTCTATTCCCATGTGTTTCAGAATTTTCCACAGTTTCTTGTGACCCACACAGTCAAAGGCTTTGGCATAGTCAATAAAGCAGAAATAGATGTTTTTCTGGAACTCTCTTGCTTTTTCCATGATCCAGCAGATATTGACAACCTGATCTTTGGTTCCTCTGCCTTTTCTAAAACCAGCTTGAACATCAGGAAGTTCAGCTTCTTATTCTTTTATTCCTTGTGGGGAACTCTGGCCCCTGCTGTTGGATCAGAACGACCTGAGACTCAGGGGTGTACTTAATGGGAAGGAAGAATAGATTAGTGGTTATTATCCTTGACTACCATTAGAATCCACCTTGATAATTTTTTTTTTTAAGTTCTGTTGGCCAAGCCACATATTATACCAAATCAGCCAGTATCTTTGGTGGTAGAAAATAGAAGAACAAAAAAAAAAAAAACAACTGTTTTTTAAATCTCAGATCACTCCAATGGGCAACTAGCAAAAGAGGCTATATAACCTGCTTTGGTTCCAAAACTCAGAACCACCCTGAGAAGGAAAAAAAAATTTCTTTTTGACTCAGTACAGACTGTTATAGTTCTACAACAAGTTTAGGGGTCATAGCCAGAGGAAAACAAAGAATGTTCCTTGGTCCCACCATTTTATCCTGTTCATAAGTATTCCCTTTGGGGACTTTGAATGATTAAACAGCAATGATATTTATTGCTGTTTTGGGGTTTGGGGTTATATACAACCCTCTTACTGCATGATGTTTCTCACAAATTGCAGAGACCATATTTCTCTCCAATCACAATTGTGCTCTTTCCCTTTTCCTTTTCCCTCACATCTTCAGCAACACATGAGCTGGAAATTAGTTTCTATATAATTATGATATTGTTCCATGAAATATCAGGATTGATGTTTTAATATTTTTTTATTTTGTACATGTATTTATTTCTGGATGTGCTGGGTCTTCATTGCTGCATAGGCTTTTCTTTAGTTGCAGTGAGCAAGGACTACACTCCAATTGTGGTGCATGGGCTTCTTATTTCAGTGGCTTCTCTTGTTGTGGAACACAGGCTCTAGGGTGCTCAGACTTCAGTAGTTGTTGCATGTTAGCTCAGTAGTTGCCAAGCCCAAGCTTTAGAGTGCTGGCTCAATAGCTGTGGCACACAGGCTTAGCTGCTCCAAGTATGTGAGAGCTTCCCAGATCAAGGTTTGAACCCATGTCTCCTGCACTGGCAGGCAGATTCCTACCACTGAGCCACCAGGGAGGATCAGGAATGATTTTTTAAAGTGTCATAAAAACATTTCCAAGAGGATGAAATTCTTATATCTGACAGAAATGTAATAGGTCAGCCAAAACTCTATTTACGTGTCATGAAACAAAAATAAATTGTTTTTTCCTAGAACTATGAAAAAAATCACAAATTATCATCACCATAAAAGAAAATTTTTAAACAAAAATATCAAATTATGCACAGAGGGAGAAGCAGCAGTATCAGACTGAAACAACACAGTCATAGAAACATGCTCTAAACTTGGTTCATATGTTACAACCTTGTAGTGAGCTTGTTTTTTTCCTTTTTAATTAATTTTTTATTGAAGGATAACTGCTTTACAGAATTTTGTTGTTTTCTGTCAAACCTCAACATGAATCAGCCATAGGTATACATATATCCCTTCCCTTTTGAAACTCCCTCTTACCTCTCTCCCCATCCCACCCCTCTAAGTTGATACAGAGCCCATGTTTGAGTTTCCTGAGACATACAGCAAATTCCCATTGGCTATCTATTTTACATATAATAATGTAAGTTTCTATGTTACTCTTTCCACACATCTCACCCACTTCTCCTCTCTCCCCATATCCATAAGTCTATTCTCTATATCTGTTTCTCCATTGCTTCCCTGTAAATAAATTCTTCAGTACCATTTTTCTAGATTCCATATATGTGTGTTAGAATATGATATTTACCTTTCTCTTTCTGACTCACTTCACTCTGTATGGTAGGTTCTATGTTCATCCACCTCATTCGAACTGACTCAAAGGTGTTCCTTTTTATGGCTGAGCAATATTCAATTGTGTATATGTATCATTACTTCTTTATCCATTCATCTATCGATGAACATCTAGGTTGCTTCTGTGTTCAAGCTATTGTAAATAGTGCTGTAATTAACAATGAACATATGTCTTATTCAATTTTGGTTTCCTCAGGGTATATGCCTAGGAGTGGGATTGCTGGGTCATATGGTGGTTTTATTCCTAGTTTTTCAATGAATCTCCATATCATCTTCATAGTGGCTGTACCAACTTACATTCCCACTAACAGTGGAAGACTGTTCCCTTTTCTCCACACTCTCTCCAGAATTTATTGTTTTTAGACATTTGATGATGGCCATTCTGACCAGTGTGAGGTGATGTCTCATTGTGGTTTTGATTTGCATTTCTCTAATAATGAGCAATGTTGGGCATCATTTCATGTGTTTGTTAGCCATCTGAATGTCTTCTTTCGAGAAATGTCTGTTTAGGCTTTTTTCCCACTTTATGATTGGGTTCTTTGTTTTTCTAGTATTGAGTTGTATGAGGTGCTTGTATATTTTGGAAATTAATCCTTTGTGAGTTGTTTCATTTGCTATTATTTTCTCCCATTCTGAGGGTTGTCTTTTAAACTTGCATATAGTTTCCTTTGCTGTGCAAAAGATTTTAAGTTTAATCAGGTCCCACTTGTTTACTTTTTTTTTCATTTCCATTACTCTAGGTGGGTCCCAGAGAATCTTGCTTTGATTTATGTTCTCGGGTGTCTGCCTATGTTTTCCTCTAGTAATTTTATAGTTTCTGGTCTTACATTTAGGTCTTTAATCCATTTTGAGTTTATCTTTATGTATGATGTTACGAAGTATCCTAATTTCATTCTTTTACATGTTGGACATCACCAGATGGTAAACACCGAATCAGATTGATTATATTCNGGCCGCCGGCCCTGGCCTCGGACATGGGTGGCTCGTCTCAGCTGCTGCTCCTGGCCTCGGGGGCGAGGTGGCTTCTCCCGGCTGCCCCAGACCTCAGACGTGGGGTGTCTCCTCCCTGCCACCACTGGCCTCGGATGTGGGGTAGCTCCTCCCAGGCACCGCCCTAACCTCGGAAGCGAGGTGTCTCCTCCCGGCTGCCGGGATACCAATGTTCCCTTGGTATCTCTAATTTTCTTGAAGAGATATCTAGTCTTTAGAGGTTAATCTCATACCTCTAATTTGTTCCTCCCCACTTCCTCTTTGGTAACCATAAGTTTTGTGTTTTTTTTTTAATTAACCATAAGTTTTTTATGTCTATGAGTCTTGTTTCTTTTTTGTAAATAAGCTCATTTGTGTCATGTTTTAGACTCCACATATAAATGGTATCATATAATACTTGTCTTTCTCTGTCTGACTCACTTTACCTAGTAGGATAATCTCTAGGTTCATCCATGTTGCTGCAGATTGAAATATTCCACTGTTTTTGAAGACTGAGTATATCCCATTGTATATATAACTTACATCTTCTTTATCCACTCATCTTTTGGTGGACATTTAGCTTGCTTCCATGTTTGGGCTTTTGTAAATAGTGCTGCTTGAACATTGTTGTGCACGTTATTAGAGATTTCATCTTTTCTAGGTATATGGCCAGGAGTGGGATTGCTGGATTACATGATAACTCCACATATAGTTTTCTAAGAACCTCCATACTATTCTCCATACTGGCTGCACCAGTGTACATTGCCACCATCAGTGTAGAAGAGCTACCTTTTTTCCATCCGCTCTCCAGCCTTTATTATTTGGAGGCTTTTGTTATTGAGTACTATGAACTGTTTGCATATTTTGGATTTAAGGCCTCATCAATCTCATAATTTGCAAATATTTTCTTCCAGTCTTCTCATTTCATTTATGATTTACTTTGCTGTGCAAATGCCGATAAGTTTGTTTAGGTTCCATTTATTTTTGCTTTTATTTCTTTTGCTTTGGGAGACTAAGGTAAGAAAATATTGCTGTGATTTATGTCAGAGAATGTTTACTTAACATTCTCTTCTAGTTTGATGGTGTCATGTCTTTTATTTAGGTCTTTAGGCCATTTTGAGTTTATTTTTGTGTGCAGCATGAGGGAATGTTCTAACTTGACTGTGGCTGTCTAGCGTTGTCAACACGGCTTCCCAAAGAGACTTGTCTTTTTCTAGTCTATAATCTTGCCTTTGCGTGTTTATTGACTGTAGGTGTTTGTGTGTTTTCTCTGGCTTCTGTTTTGCTTCATTGATCTGCATGTTCGGTTTTGTGCCATTGTCGTGCTGTTTTTACTACAGTAGCTCTGTAGTGTTGTTGGAAGTCTGGGAGGGGTGTGCCTCCAGCTTTGTTCCTTTTCCTCAGGATTGCTTTGGCAATTCTGGCTCTTTTATGGTTCCATATAAATTTTAGTGTTGTTTCTTCTAATTCTTTAAAAAATGCCAGGTAATTTGATAGGAATTGTATTAAATCCATAGGTAATTTTGGTTAGTATGGCCATTCTAACAATATTCTTCCAAACCAAAACCATGAGATATCTTCCCATTTCTTTGAATCATCTTCAGTTTCCGTTATCAATTTTTTATAGTCCTCAGCATATAATCTTTCACCTCCTTGGTAGGTTTATTTATTGGTTGTGAGGTGTTTTTTTTGTTTACAATCTCAGCTGTGATTGTTTTTTGCTTTTTCTGATATTATTAAAGAAATACGACAGATTTCTATATATTAGACTTGTATCCTGCTACCTTGCTGAACTCATTTATTCTAATATATTTTTTTGTGGAGTCCTTAGGGTTTTCAATATACAATATCTTGTCATCTGCCTATGGCAGTTTTACCTCTCCCTTCCAGTATGGATACCACCTTTTATTTCTTTTTTTTTGTCTAATTGCTGTGGCTGAGACTTCCAATACTATTTTGACTAGAAGTGGTGAGAGTGAACGTTCTTCTCTTGTTCCAAAATTGAGCAGGAAAGTTTTTGGCTTTTCACCATTGAGTATTGCATTCACTGTGGTTTGTTATAAACGTCTTTTATTATGTTGAGATATACTCCTCTGTACTCACTTTGGTGAGAGTTTTTATCATGAAGGGATGTTGATTTTACCAGATGCTTTTTCTTAATCTACTGAGATAATCATGTGGTTTTTGTCTTTTCTTTTGTTGGGGTACTATGTCACATTGATTGATTTGCATATATTGAACCATCCTTGTGACCCTGAAATAAATCCTACTTGATCATGGAGTATAATCCTTTTTATGTGTTATTGGCTTCAGTTTGCTAATATTTTGTTGAGGATTTTTGTGTCTATATTCATCAAAGATACCAGCCTATAATTTTCTTTTTTTGTAGTGTCTTTGCTGATTTGAGTATCAGGGTGATGATGGCTTCATAGAATGACGTTGGTAGTGTTCCCTCTTCGGTCTTTTGGAAGAATTTAAGAAAGATAGGTGTAAGTTCTTTGTCTGTTTGGTAGAATTCCCCAGTGAAGCTGAATGGTCCTGGACGTTTTTTGCCATGTGTTTTTTTTTTTTTTTAAGACAGATTCTATTTCACTTCTAATGGTCAGTCTGTTAAAGTTACCTGTTTCTTCTTGATTCAGATTTGGTAGGCTGTATGTCTCTAAGATTTTTCCATTTCTTCTAGGTTGTCCATTTTGTTGCCATATAACTGTAATATTATAGTTTTTTTTAAATTTCTGTTGTACTGGTTGTTATTTCTTTTTCATTTTTTATTTTGTTTATTTGAGTCCTTTTCCTTCTGGCTACAGGTTTGTTGATTTTGTTTATCCCTTCCAAAAAACCATCTCCTGCTTTTGTTGCCTTTTTCTATTATTTTTCTTAATCTCTATTTAATCTGTGTCTTCTCTCTGATATTTATTTCCTTCCTTCTGTTGACTGCAGGATTTGTTTGTTCTTTTTGTAATTCTTTTAGGTGGTAGGTTACATTGTTTGAGATTGTTCTTGTTTTTTTGAGGAAGGCCTATATATATCACTGTGAACTTCTGTCTTAAGACTGCTTTTGCTGCATCCTGTAGGTTTTTGTATGGTAGTTTTTCATTATCACTTGCTTTGGTATTATTTTTTCCTTTTTTTTTTTCCTTTGATTTCCTCATTGACCCATTGGTTTTTTGGTAGCATGTTGTTTCATTTCCACATAATTGTTTTTTTTTAAGTCCCTGGTGGCTCAGAGGTTAAAACATCTGCCTGCAATGCAGGAGACCTGGGTTCGATCCCTGGGTCAGGAAGATCCCCTGGAGTTGTTTTTCATTTTTCTTTCTGTAGTTGATCTCTAGTTTCATGCCATTGTGGTCAGAAAAGATACTTGAAATAATTTCTATCCTTTTACATTTACTGTGGCTTGGTTGTGTGTTCTAGTATGTGTTTTATTCTAGAGAATGTTCTTTGTTTGCCTAAAGCTATATTAGTTCATATAATTAGTTCACTACAGCTAGTTCATATAATTAGTTCACTGTAATTCCTTCATAGTATAATACTATGATGGCTTCTTGCCAGAATTGACCTGACAATTGAATCTTAATGGCCACTTTGCCTTTTTTTTTTTAATTAACACATTAGTGTCTGGGGGATTTTTGCAGAAATTTAATACCTGTGCCCTGCTGTTAGTTATGTAACTGAATATTGAATTGTCTCTGGTCAGTAAGCTATTAAAAATGGACTGCAGGGGTCCACATAGAGAATTTTGCTATATGGAAGTCCAGAGGGCGGGATATTGAGGGAATAGTAATTTGTCTTGTTACTGTATATGAAATCAGAACTTCAGATTGAATTCACTCAGGTTTTTCTCTTCAGGTGCAGAGAATGTAGAACGAGTGCTGGTTACTGTTATTCAAGGAGCAGTAGAATATCCAGATCCTTTTGCAGAAATTTAATACCTGTGCCCTGCTGTTAGTTATGTAACTGAATATTGAATTGTCTCTGGTCAGTAAGCTATTAAAAATGGACTGCAGGGGTCCACATAGAGAATTTTGCTATATGGAAGTCCAGAGGGCGGGATATTGAGGGAATAGTAATTTGTCTTGTTACTGTATATGAAATCAGAACTTCAGATTGAATTCACTCAGGTTTTTCTCTTCAGGTGCAGAGAATGTAGAACGAGTGCTGGTTACTGTTATTCAAGGAGCAGTAGAATATCCAGATCCCATTGCTCAGAAAACATGTTTTATTATCCTTTCCAAGTTGGTAGAACTCTGGGGTAAGATAATTCTTTTTTAAAAAATCTTGGGGCTTCCCCTGGTGTCTCAGTGGTAAAAGAATCTGCCTGCCAATGCAGGAGACACGGGTTTGATCTCTGATCCAGGGAGATCCCACATGCCTTGGAGCACCTAAGCCGGTGCATGAAAACTATTGAGCTGTGCTCAAGAGCTCAGGAGCTGCAGCTGCTGAAGCCTGTGTGCCCTAGAGCCCATGCCTCAATAGAGAAAAGCCCATGCAGCAACGAAGACCCATCACAGTCAAATACAAATATAATTTTTTAAAAATTCTTCATTCCTCAACCTATTTCCTAAGACAAGAGAGATGAAATGGGATCCTAGTCCTAACATAGACAGGCGCTGGGAGTTGATTTTCACTGGTGATAAATTAAATTACTTCATTATTATATAAGATGAAAATTTGAATTTTCTTAACAGGAGGCAAAGATGGACCGGTGGGATTTGCTGATTTTGTTTATAAGCACATTGTCCCCGCATGTTTCCTAGCACCTTTAAAACAAACCTTTGATCTGGCAGATGCACAAACAGTATTGGTAAGCACCTAAGAATCTCTTTAGACCTTCTTAGATCTCACTATTCTAATTCACAATTTATTCCTTAATGCCAGGCTGATTATATTAGATTTCAGTGCCTTTAAAAAATAATAATAATTTCAAATTAGAATATTCATTAAAATTTTTTATTTAAACATTGATGATACCATTTGGACCGTTTGTGAATTCTTAATAAATCTTGATATTAAAGCTGACTGTATAAAATGTAGCTCCTCCAGTTTTAACAACCGGGACTTTTTCTAGGACTGTGAAAGGGTACACGATGCAAACATTCTTTAAAGCTTGGTTGGGTTACTAGTTTCCTGTCACTTCTTTTATTCTAAAACTTGTGCTTTATGTTGTTGTTTTTTTTTCTTAATTAAGAGAGTAACTTTCTCTTCCTCATTTGATAGTTTCGTCAAATCTCATCTTTAGAATGCCTAATGTCAAGCAGTTGCCCTTTATTCATTTCCCTAGGACCAAGTAAAAGCTTGATTTCTTAATTATAATGCACTATATTGTCAGTATTTTTGTATTTTCCTGTCTAACTCATTTGTTCCTTTTGCCTGTCTGTTACCATTCCTTTCTCTATCTTTTCTTCGGCAGTAAATGTTAGTGAACAGTGGCGGGGAAAGAAATGTAGGATCAGTATTTAAGAATTGACTATATTAAATTTCTTAAACTTGGCTTTTCATAGGCTTTATCTGAGTGTGCGGTGACACTGAAAACAATTCATCTCAAACGGGTAAGCTTTGTACTTCCTGCCCCCTTATTTTCAGCTTGCATGTTTATTTTTTATAGTTTTAATTGAGTAAGTCTTGTTCTTGAAAACTATCTTTTATGAAAATTGATTAACTTCGCTTTCAACTATCTTGGATGTGAAGGTGGGGTGGAACAAAAGAAGTAATATCCTTTGTTGTCTTTCACATTTGGGATAACTAGAAAGTTAAAATGTATGTTTGTTTGACAAATAGTAAGAAAAATCTTAACCAGAATTTCACAATCCCTGGTTTCACTACCTGGTAGATTCTTCACAGATTTGTCCAACTTCTTAGTGTTACTGATTGGTTAGAGCACTTCACTGTTTCAGAAGTTTGTAGTCCCCTTGTTAACCTAACAATTTGTATAAATCATAAGTGATTCTGGGCTGAATCTAGCTGGTGTGTTGTTTGCTTTATATAGTGCTTTTAATTAGGGAGTTAATTGCCAGCATTTGAAAATAAGTCCTTTTTTTTATTTTTAAACAAAGATTTCTGTCTCCGACTTCTCAAAGCCAGGATGCCAGCATAGGACTAGCAGTCCCACATAGTTGAAGTCATCTAGTGAGCAGCAGCTTCCCTCAGTCACCCAGAGTAAACACGTGAGGTTTTGTTCAGAGTCTCCAAACATCCCGCTCCCTCGTTTGAACTTGAATTTTTGATTCCAAGACAGACTTGAAGGGTTTTCAATCCAGCATTTTCTCTACACCTATTTATGTGCTAGGGAGGAAGGGCTATGTGTTTGGGGCAGCAAGGGTCCTGTATAAACATGAATAAAAAGTGCCCCAACATTTGTGGAGCTTAGAATCGGGCTTCCCTGGTAGCTCAGCTGGTAAAGAATCCACCTGCAATGTGGGAGACCTGGGATCAGTCCCTGGGTTGGGAAGATCCCTGGAGAAGGGAACAGCTACTCACTCCAGTATTCTGGCCTGGAGAATTCCGTGGGCTATCCATGAGGTCACAAAGAGTTTGACACGACTAAGCAACTTTCACTTAGAATCAGGGAGACCAGTACTTAAAAACTCAATTGGATGTGTTAAGTAAGTACTTTATTAGAGGTATAGTAAATTAATCCATTTGTATTAAATGTAACATGGTGGGACTAAAGATGAATGAGCAGATCTGCCCAGGCAGTATATAAGTCAGTATCGAAAAGAGGGAATATTTTTCTGTTTTTTTACAGACTGTGAAACAATTGTGGATTCATTAGACTGACCAGGAGGAGCTGGCACTCTGGGCAAAGATCCTGTGACAGGTGTAGGAAGACAGATCAGGTGTTGCAGTGAAGACTTAGTGAAAAATGATGTAATCCTGTTTAACTAAAGTATAGGGGTAGAATAGCTAAAAACCGAATTGGGACTAGGTATGTGTTTGATGTGAAAAGTTGGGAAGTCAGTAGGCAGTGATTGTAATTTAGAATAGCTAGGTAGAAAAAATATACACAGAACACTTAGAAACATGGGTCAGAAGCAGTTAGAACTAAATATTGGTTTTGGAGTTCTCAGGTTGTAGTTTGTTAAGATGGAGCAGTAGGAATGAATGAGACTTTCTAAGACCAGGACAGAAAGAACTTTGGCTAAAGCAAGAGTCAACAGAAAGCTAGAAGTAGGACCAAAGGTATGAAAGTTAGGAAATAAGAGTCATGAAAGAGAAGATTGGTTAACATTGTTGGATGCTAGAGAGTCAAGGAGAATGAGTAATAACAAACAGTAAGAATGATATTTATAATTCGGAAGTGTTTATCTTGCCCTCAGAGTTGTTATTTAGATACACATAGAATTGAATCATGTGGAACATTATATTTGAAAATTATTTACTTCATTTTTCTATTTTCTCATTTACCTGACTGATATCCTCTCGAGGTAAAAGTTTACATTTCCTCATTAAAAAAAAAAAAACTATACTCCATTTTTAGTGATAACAGTGGAGTTATATGCAGTGATGAGCAGTGAATGGGCAGTTAGTACAGGGAGAGTAGTAGAATAAAGAAGTGAGAAGGAAAGTAGAAGTGATATGAGAAACTTGCACAAACAGCCCAGTATTGTCGCCTCTCAGGAACAAGTTTCCTTAAAAGGATCATTAAATTGTGACCTGGATTGATTGGGCTAGTGGGTTAGGAGTCAAGGTAGATAAGGAGACAATAAAGAAGACCTTTGATTCAGGAGCAATAATGTTAACAGGAAATCCAGATATTAATGCAGGGAGAAGTACGTTGAGGAGAGTTGGATTGCTTTTGATTTGATAGCATCCTTTCAGTTGCACTAGGTTGGAGTAATCAACATACTAACGCATTTAAGTTAGATTCAAGTTTGAAGATGAAATTAGCAGGGATTTTGTTTGTTTGTTTTCTGAGTATTGGATTTATTGCATTTGGTTGAGGCCACTGTCTCAGCAACAGAGTGCTGTAAGAAAGGCGTTCTCAAACTGTGTCCTAAGTCCTTTGTAGGTGTTGAGAAGGGGTGGAGATTAGGGGTGAGTTTGTGGAACTCTTCTCCCCTCCCTCTGCCAAGTTTACCCTTAAAAAGCCAGATAACTATTCTGAAAGTTTTAGCATCTAGAAGTACTAGCAGTTGGCAACAAAGGACAATGGTTTAAGAGATCAAATGACCTGCTCTTTATTTAGTATTTAGTACAGACTTAATTAACAGCAAACTGGACAAATCACCGTATCTTCCTGTGTCTTAGTTTCCTCACCTGGCTACTAAATTCCTGTTTCCTAGTTTATTGAACAGGAAGAAGGAGGTGTGCTTTTATTGCTGTTATCTCCTATGTAGCATTTTATTCTTTCTTGCTTATATTTTCATTTCTAAAGATGTTAATTTTCCTGGCACTACCCGCGGCTTCCGCCAGCGCGCCAGTAGTCCACTCTGGTAAATTGGGAGCACCTCTCTTTGCTTTTTTTTTCAGTCCTGTGAGTCAGACTCTGGTTTTGTGATTCTTGCATTTAAAAGAATATTTGTTTAGTTGTTAGTACTGCATAACACTGCGTAATGTTAATTTGTGCTGAGTGCTAAGTGTTATTCTAGCAGCTTTACGTTTGTTAACTCATCCAATCCTCATAATAACTCCATTTTTTCAGAAACTGAGGCTCAGGGAGATTAAATAACCTACCCAAGTTACTAGAAGTTAGCCAGAGTCAGGCTTCAGAGCAGTCTGGCTTTAGAATCTGTGTTCTTAATCAAAATACCGTATTGTATTTAAAGTATCACATATTGTTCCAATTTAATTTTTCAGGGCCCAGAATGTGTTCAGTATCTTCAACAGGAATACCTGCCTTCGTTGCAAGTAGCTCCAGAGATAATTCAGGTAAGAGCTGTTGTAGCAGATTTTCCTCTTAATCTTAATTAAAGAAGTTGTTGTTTAGTCCCTGAGTCATGTCCGATTCTTTGTGATCCTATGGATTGGAGCCCACAAGGCTCCTCTCTCCGTGGGATTTCCTAGGCAAGAATACTGGAGTGGGTGTCCGTTTCCTTCTCCAAGGGATTTTCCCAACCCAGGGACTGAACCTGTATCTCCTGCTTGGCAGGTGGATTCTTTACTACTGAGCCACTGTAATTCAATTTAAATTTTGATTGGAGAAAGCCAAACCTGGAAGTTCCCTGGTGGTCCAGTGGTTAAGACTTCACCCTCTGGTGCAGGGGGTACAGGTTCCATCCCTGGTCAGGAAGCTAAGACCACACATACCTCATAGCCAAAAGACCAAAACATAATCATTATTGTAACAGAATCAATAAAAAGGCTTTAAAAGAAAAAAGAAAGCCAGAACTATTACATTTACCTTGACTTAATACACATAGGATAACCAAAGTCCAAACATCAGAGGGTCTGTGAAATTGAATGGGGGAAAAAATGTCTTTTTCTTTTCCGTCTAACAGAAATTTAATTTCCTACCATTGTGTAGGTGACAATTCATAGTAGTATTCACATTGCCTGTGACTTTGTCACTCATAGGAATCACGATATTTTTATATCACATTACATTGTTCCAGAGATCTTGAAATAGCCATTAGACCTTGTTATCTAAGTCAGTAAGTCTTATTATTCTGCCACATATCACAAATATATTTCATAAGCATAATTCATTATCATTAGTTTGCTTTGTAACCCCATGTATTTTAAGAGTATTTTTTAAAACATTCTGAAGAGGGGACTGTGGCACATGAGTGCATGGTCTGAAGGTTTGTGCCAGGTGGTTAATTTTACACAGGCCAAGCTTACCTGTGCTTAGCTTGTGAATTCGAAATCATATTTTGAGGTAAGTGGCACAGTCATTTTTATGATGGCATTCAGTTGTTTTCTGAGCATCTGGTTATCCAGACCTCTTGTGCAATAGCACATAGTTCTAATGAGGTATCAAAGTCCCGATTGAAACTAGAGTTAGTATCTCGTGTAGATTCTAAGGATTGTTTCTTCATCAATAGTATTTTATAATGCTGTTTTATAAAAGGCACTGAAAAAACTGAATGAAAAATAGACCTCACATAAGAATACTCACAAAATTAATTTTTAATACATTTATCATCTCTAATTTTATGACATATCTTTAACTTGGATATTAATTTTCTCATTTACCATTTGTACATAAGTAAATTAATATTTTATAAAAACAGTATGTTACTAATTACTTATGATCTTAATGCATCAGGAACAGAAATATACCACTCAGTTTTGAATAGCTCAAATAGTTTCCTAGGTTCCTAAATGAAGCAAAGTTATTATATTTCTATCTAATGATTTGCTTGTAAAAGATAATGATTCCCAGTTTTCCCTTTTCTCATATGGCATCTGACTGCGCTTCTTGCACAGTTCTATTGAAGAGAATTTTCTCTTTTTGGTTTGGTCTGGCTCCTCACAGTTAACCTTTTACTAGATGAGAATAGCCATAGCCATGTAATTTTTGTCCCACTCGCCCTTCTGAGGCAAGAGTCCGTCTTCCCCGGAATATCCACGTGCTCTAACGTGAAAACAGCCTGTCTGAAAGTATTACATTTGAAAATGTCTTATAACTTTTTTGGTGAGGAACTGTTCAGGTTAATTTTGATAAATTATAATATGAATACTGAAGATGTGAAGCAACCTGAATGTCTGTTGACGGGTGAATGGATAAGCCAAATGTGGTATATACATAGAACAGATATGGTTCACCCTTAAAACAAAAAGGGAAATTTTGTCATATGCTACAACATGGATGAACCTTGAGGACGTTGCGCTAAATGAAATAAGCCAATCACAGATTGGCAGATATTGCATTATTCCACTTAAATGAAGGATCTAAAGTGGTCAAACTCTTAGAAACAGAAGGTAGAATGTTGGTGGCCAGGGGGTGGGGGCTGGGGAGAAAGGGGGAACGGGGACTTGTTCAATGGGTGTGCAGTTATAGTTTTGCAAGATGAAAAATTCTTGAGATCTGGTGCACAACAGTGCATATAGTTAACAGTGCTGTACCGTATATGTGGTTAAGATGGTCAGTTTTATGATTTCATTATCACAATTTTAAAAGAATATTGTGGTTTTGAATTTTGATGAATTTAATACAAATACTCATTCTTTTATCTCTCCTCCTCTCCTGGCTCCTCAGGAGTTTTGTCAAGCGCTTCAGCAGCCTGATGCTAAAGTTTTTAAAAACTACTTAAAGGTAGGTATTTGGAAAACTTACATATCTTTGTACAATTAGGTGATGTTTCAGAGCCAATACATACTACAGCATACTGTATCATACTGTAGTTTGACCAAAGGTTACATAGTTACATATTTGGGGATCTTTTTGCTCTGAAACCTGCTTCTAAGAATCCACAATTAATAGCTATTACTACACTTCAGTTTTATGTGAAGGCCCTTTTAGCTGAGCTCCTACAAAAGGTTAGAGGAAGTTAGATAAGCACACTGAATTGTATATGCCTGACCATGTTGATACGAAAATATCATTTCCTTTCAGTTTTGTGATGTAACTAAATAGGAACTAGAGAATTGGGAGAACAAGTAATATTTAAGAACAGCTACCCTATTGAGTTGAAAGTAAGGAACTAAAAATAAAAAACCAGAAATATGAGTTACTTGGTTATATCCTATCTTAAAGCTTTCAAATTTGCAAAATGGACAAAAAGTAGAATCCTCAGGTTTGGCCCTTAAGGCTCTTTTTATAGTCATAAAACCACTGAATTAACCAAACCAACCTCCAAGTGTTTATTTGGTATTCATTTCTACAGTTAAATCCATGAAACAGCTATCTTACCCTCACCCAGCTGGTCACTCAGTCAGCACTCTGTGACTGCCTTGTTATGTAACACATACTGTCCTAACTGCTGCAGATACAGGTATGAGTGACTTTCCTTGTCCACAAGGAGCTCATGGTCTAGAATTAAAGTTATAGTGTGACAGCTTGAGGAACTGTTCTTGACTTTATTAATTATCTTCAACAAATTTCAGGGTAAAGCACATGCTAAATTTCTTAGTGATAAGTAACTTAATGGCTCCCTGGTCCTTTTGCCAAAGGCATTCAAGTCAAGGGACTTCACTGATAAATAAGTGTTCTATCCTTCAACTTTGGTTCTGCCATCTTCCTTTGCCAGTTTTTCCCCTAGTAGTAGTTTGTCAGCTTAAACTGACCAGTTACTATTTATCATTGGGAACCTCCCCTTTCCCAGTTCCTCATGAAAGCAAAGTACCTGTGGAAGTAACTTCTGTTAAGTAACTGATCCTCACACTGGATTAAAGGACTAAAAATAAATTGTAACTCTGTTAGAGGTATCTGTTCCAGCAGGTCTAGGTACATTATAGGAGGCTTGTGCTCCAAGTATATTCATCCCAACAGCATTTATCGTCTTCCTCCCAAGTGCAGCTTCTCTATGGCGTTATTCTTCTAGTTGGAAAAAAAAATGTAGTTCCTTCTTGTGAGCCTCCTCTGTTCCTGTCTGATTAATCCTTAGATCTTGCCTGTCAGATTAATCCTTAGATCTTGCTGATTGTTTCCTCCTTGCTGTCTCACTTGTTTTCTGTCTCCCCTGCCGCCACTCTGGTACAGGCTCTGTTCTCTAAGAACACTCTGATTTCCCTTCCCTTGTTCTATCCAAGCTGATCCATTTGAAAACACTGAAAAGTTTTCTGAAATTCATTCCTCTTCTTCATGATCTCATAGGCTTAACTGTTGACTAAACAGTAACAAATTGTTTAATTTGGCATTTAGGTGCTTTTTTTTTTTTTTTTCCAGATTCTGAGCTCAGACTACCTTTTTGTTTTCTCTTGTAGGAATATCCCTTACTATTCCTGTTGTTCTTCAAATATTCTGCCTTATTAGCACTCTTTCCCTTTAGGAATTCTACCCATTCTTCAAGGCTAATCTTAATTGTGGCCTCTATGTTTTGCTTATATAGTGATGATTGTTTTCTCTCCACTTAGTCAGTAGATAGTTAATAATCATATGAATGTCTGATCTACTAGGTGTTACAGATATAATAACAAATGTGGTCCTTATCCATAATGAGTTTACTGCCTTCTATTTACTTTCTGGTACTTTACTTAACATGAACCCAACTATGGAAGGGAGTAATATTGAGTCAGTGCTTAGCACAGCCTCTGCCTACACATTCATAGTCTTAGATGTTAAATTGGAAGTATTTTTTTATAATCAAATAAATAGTTAAGGGATAACACCTGCTATCTTTAGCTTTGACTTGTTCCTTTCTTCCTCAAAATTTAATTTCCTAGCATTAACTTTGACAGTAGTGCCAGTCAGCAAACCATTGTCAAGAGCATGTTTTCCTCTCACTGCTTGACTCTCATAGCACTGGAGGTAGCCCCATATTTTCACTAGTTTCCCAATTGAGTAGTGGCAACATTAGTTATCTCTAGACTTTACCAAGTTGTCCAGAAGACAAAGTTTTTGGCTTGTATTATGTGTGGATTTATGGAGTTTATGAAATGTTTTATAAGAGTGACTAGCACCCAGTAACATGGAGCCCTTCTTGAGGTAAAAGGTGATTATCATCTGACATCAGTACTAAGTGAACTAATACCTTATTTACAGGTGTTCTTCCAGAGAGCAAAGCCTGAGGACTAGATCTCCCCATGCCTACTTCATGATCAAGAATTCCAGTTAATAATTTATAAAGAAACAATTTTTTGTGTGCTGTTCACCCTGGTCTTTTTAACATTGCTTTGAGCTTATTGCAGTATATGTATTTGGATTTTTTTCTGTAAAATGGGTGTAATTTCCCCTAAATTACAGGTATGTGACAACATAGAGAAGTTGCATGCCAATTAAATGGTTCTATATAAAAATGCTGTTGTAAGATACAGCAGAGTTATCCTAGTACCTTTTTTTTTTAACTTGAAACTTTTAAGTCCTTTATAAAGACCATAGCAAGAAAACAGTGTACTTCTTTTTCATTACTGAATATAAAATGTTTGAAAATTAAAATTTTTGTTTTATGTGTGCAGACTCATAAACTTTCATTTATGTGTGCAGACTCATAAAAAAGTGGGGGGAATAAAATCAAAATTAACTTTTTTGTAGATAGCTATTACATTTCCTTAAACTGTTTAATGCCAATGTGTATTCTACAAAAGAGAATGGTTTCATAAATTAACTGATTGAAGAGTAGGTGCTGGTGTTATACATTTTTTATTAAAAAAAGCAAATAAATTTTATGTAGTGAAATATATCAAGTCTTTTGGAGTTATTTTAAATACTTGAGCCTTATTTTTTCATCTCTCCTTGATTTTCCATTTAAAGGACTGCACATACTGTGTAAGTGTTTGGATGATTTAATTATGCTCCTAAAAAAGTATATCCTACTTTGCTCTATTAAGTAATTTAGAATCTTTTTTCAAATGCACTACAAAAAGCCTGTGTGCATATGCTGATAGAATTAAAAAACTAATATTTTCCATCTTAACTGGATTTACTTAGGGCACAATATACCTGTGTGTTTATAATGCTTATTAGTAGCTGCCGGTTTAGTTCCCCTGCCTTCCCCCATTTTTATTCATAACTATGCAAGAATCTTCCCTGGTGGCTCAGACAGTAAAGAATCTGCCTGCAGTTTGGGAGACCTGAGTTCAATCCTTGGTTGGGAAGATCCCCTTAGAAGGGAATTGCTACCCACTCTAGTATTCTTACCTAGAGAATTCCATGGACAGAGGAGCCTGGCTGGCTATATGGGGCTGCAAGGAGTTGGACACAACTGAGTGATTAACACTTTCACTTTCATGTAAGAAACCAAGACGATAAGACCAGCAGTACTATTGGAAAATTAAGAAAGGATGGACAACACTGAGCAGCAGAATTACTATAGTCATCATTTAAGTTTTTAGGGTGGCTAAGGGTTTTTTTAAACCTTTGGCCCATGTGGTCCCTAGAGGTTTCATGGATGGACTTCAGTGGTCTTCTAAATTCCCTAAAATTGTATCCTTAATTTTACATAAATATTCTCCTGGGGTTAATTCCAGAAACGATTTTAAACATTTTCCTAACATCATAGAATGAATGTGCTGAACTAAGTTAACAGTTAATTGTAAAAATGGATCAATGAGGTGTATATTATAGTCAGCCCTCTGTATGTGCAGGTTCCACATTCATGGATTCAACCAACCTTAGATCAAAACTACTTGGAAAAAACAATTTCCAGAAGTTGTGAAAAAGCAAAACTTGAATTTGATGTACTTGAGAACTATTTATATAGCGTTTACATTGTATTAGGTATTTTAAGTATTCTAGAGATCATTTACAGTATGTGGGAGGATGTGCATGGATTACATGCAAATACTATGCTATTTTATATAAGAAATGAGCATCCAAGGATTTTGGTATCTGGGGCTCCTGGAGCCAATCCCCTGTGGACTAAGGGATGACTGTACTTCAATAACAATGATTTTAAAAATAGATGAATGAGAGCTATTGTTCCTTTGACAAGTTCCCCTGTACAGTGGGAGAGATCATTGCATATGTTGCAATGATCTTTGAACTGACTGTTCAGAGTATGCTGAATTGCATAGCATAGTAGTTAAGAGCTTAGACAGGCACGGGATCCAGATTCAGTAGGTTCAGATAGCAGTTATGCCAGTAATTGGTTTTAGAACCTTTGACAAGTTCCTCTGCCCCAGTTTACCCATCTGTAAAATGGGGGAAATATTAACTACTTTATAACTTAAGAATTCAGTAAGTTAAGCATGAAAAAAGCTTGCTGCAGCATCTGCTTATTGATAATAACTATTGTTTAGTCACTAGGTGGTGTCTGACTCTTGTGACCCCATGCTATTTTATATACTCTTTTGTAACCTGCTGGGCTTCTCTGTCCATGAGATATTCCAGGCAAGAATACTGGAGTGGGTGGCCATTTCCTTTTCCAGAGGATCTTCCTGACCTAGGGGTTGAATCCAAGTCTCCTGCTTGGCAGGCAGATTGTTTGCCACTGAGCCACCTGGCAAGCCCCCAATAGCCATTGTTACTATACTGTTTATTCCATATATGTAAAGGTGACAACTCCTTCTTCCTTCCTGGCTCTTTAAAGCCCTTCAGAAGATTCACAAGTGTTCAGAACTAAGAGAAATCAAAACAGGGGTGTTAAGAATCTATAATAGAGATTAAAACTTCATGTTATCTAATGTGTAATAATTCACACCTTCCTTCCTTGAGGTTGTCTAGAGCACTTCACATAGGGGGAGCCATAGCAATTAGGAAACTTTCATCATAAATTGCCTTACCTGTATTGTATAACAGTCTCCAAAAGCAAACACCCCAATAATTAATTGTCTCAAGGGTGAATCTCACCTTAACAAAGCCTCACTGAGGCAAGAAGATGGATTTGTATGTCTTAACTATGGAACTATAAGAGGCCTGGTATAGTTTTGGGCCTAACAGCTTATTTAAATCTTAAATACTAACATTAAATGCTTCACAAACAGCTTGATCTTCCAGAGAAAGTATTTCAGTGTTCCTCACTTAATGCAGTAAACATTTTGAATCAAGGCCTTCAGCTAATCACATTTTCTCCCATTCAACTTTGAGATGTAGGTTATACTGTTGTAAGGAACTTGGACCATCCCCATGGCAAAGAAATGCAAAAAAGCAAAATGGCTGTCTGGGGAGGCCTTACAAATAGCTGTGAAAAGAAGAGAGGCAAAAAGCAAAGGAGAAGAGGAAAGATATAAGCATCTGAATGCACAGTTCCAAAGAATAGCAAGAAGAGATAAGAAAGCCGCCTTCAGCGATCAATGCAAAGAGAGGAAAACAACAGAAGGGGAAAGACTAGAGATCTCTTCAAGAAAATTAGAGATACCAAGGGAACATTTCATGCAAAAATGGGCTCGATAAAGGACAGAAATGGTCTGGACCTAAAAGAAGCAGAAGATATTAAGAAGAGGTGGCAAGAATACACGGAAGAACTGTACAAAAAAGATCTTCACGACCCAGATAATCATGATGATGGGATGACTAATCTAGAGCCAGACATCTTGGAATGTGAAGTCAAGTGGGCCTTAGAAAGCATCACTACGAACAAAGCTAGTAGACGTGATGGAATTCCAGTTGAGCTGTTTCAAATCCTGAAAGATGATGCTGTGAAAGTGCTGCACTCCATATGCCAGCAAATCTGGAAAACTCAGCAGTGGCCACAGGACTGGAAAAGGTCAGTTTTCATTCCAATTCCAAAGAAAGGCAATGCCAAAGAATGCTCCAACTACCGCACAATTGCACTCATCTCACATGCTAGTAAAGTAATGCTCAAAATTCTCCAAGCCAGACTTCAGCAATACGTGAACCGTGAACTCCCTGATGTTCAAGCTGGTTTTAGAAAAGGCAGAGGAACCAGAGATCAAATTGCCAACATCTGCTGGATCATGGAAAAAGCAAAAGAGTTCCAGAAAAACATCTATTTCTGCTTTATTGACTATGCCAAAGCCTTTGACTGTGTGGATCACAAAAAACTGGAAAATTCTGAGATGGGAATACCAGACCACCTAACCTGCCTCTTGAGAAATCTGTATGCAGGTCAGGAAGCAACAGTTAGAACTGGACGTGGAACAACAGACTGGTTCCAAACAGGAAAAGGAATATGTCAAGGCTGTATATTGTCACCTTGCTTATTTAGCTTACATGCAGAGTACATCATGAGAAACACTGGACTGGAAGAAACACAAGCTGGAATCAAGATTGCTGGGAGAAATATGAATCACCTCAGATATGCAGATGACACCACCCTTATGGCAGAAAGTGAGGAGGAGCTAAAAAGCCTCTTGTTGAAAGTGAAAGAGGAAAGCGAAAAAGTTGGCTTAAAGCTCAACATTCAGAAAAGTAAGATCATGGCATCTGGCCCCACACTTCATGGGATATAGATGGGGAAACAGTAGAAACAGTGTCAGACTATTTTGGGGGGCTCCAAAATCACTGCAGATGGTGACTGCAGCCATGAAATTAAAAGACGCTTATTCCTTGCAAGAAAAGTTATGACCTACCTTGATAGTATATTCAAAAGCAGAGACATTGCCGACTAAGGTCCGTCTAGTCAAGGCTATGGTTTTTCCAGTGGTCACGTATGGATGTGAGAGTTGGACTGTGAAGAAGGCTGAGCGCAGAAGAATTGATGTTTTTGAACTGTGGTGTTGGAGAAGAGTCTTGAGAGTCCCTGGGACTGCTAGGAGATCCAACCAGTCCATTCTGAAGGAGATCAACCCTGGGATTTCTTTGGAAGGAATGATGCTAAAACTGAAGCTCCAGTACTTTGGCCACCTCATGCGAAGAGTTGACTCATTGGAAAAAACCCTGATGCTGGGAGGGATTGGGGGCAGGAGGAGAAGGGGACGACCGAGGATGAGATGGCTGGATGGCATCATGGACTCAATGGACGTGAGTCTGAGTGAACTTCGGGAGTTGGTGATGGACAGGGAGGCCTGGCGTGCTGTGATTCATGGGGCCGCAAAGAGTCGGACACGACTGCGCGACTGAACGGAACGGAAGGAACCTGGACTCAAGGCCTCCTTGGCATTAGATAGGGGTAGTGAACAGACCCTTGTTAGAATGATTCCATCATTAAACATTGTTTAAAAGTTTAATAATGAAAATTCCTTTGTAACATTATAGTGGACTTTTGTTATCTCCGTTTTGTATCTATGATATATGATAAAAACACGCTTAAGGACTTAAATGTTAGTTGCTGAGTCTCTCTGACTCTGCGACTCCATGGACTGTAGCCAGACAGGTTGTTCTGTCCATGGGATTTTCCCAGCCAAGAATACTGGAGTGTGGTGCCGTTTCCTTCTCCAGGGGGTTGTTGCCATGCAGGGATCGAACCCAGGTCTATCGCATTGCAGACAGATTCTTTACCTTCTGAGCTACCAGGGAAGCCCTAAAAAACAGGCTTAGGTTAAAAAACAAATTGTCTAAAGCCAGTTCAGTTGCTCAGTTGTGTCCGACTCTGCAACCCCATGAACCACAGCACGTCATCATTAGCAAAAAGCGCTGGGACTGCAATCCAGGTCAGCTCCATTCAAAAGCCTCTGCTCTTAAACCACTCTGCAAGTTTCCTTCTTTCACTCCGGCTCCTGTAGTTCTCACCTGGAAAGGACTCCCGCCTTCCTCCTTCCCTCCGGAATTTATCCCTGAGCAGCAGAAGTCTCTTGAGCCTCTAGTGCTGAGAAAGGTTGTAGTGCTGTCAGTGGGGCAGAGGGATCTCTAGGGAATAGCTGCTTGAGCTCTCAGCGGCACAAATATTGCAGGGCACCTGATTTTAGTCCCTAGATTCTCCACTATTGTCATTTTCCAAAGCAAGAGTACTGGAGTGGGTTGCCATTTCCTTCTCTAGGGTATCTTCCCGATCCAGGGATGCAACCTGGGTCTTCCGCGTTGCAGGCACACACTTTACTGTCTGAGCCACCAGGGAAGCCCCAAAGTGTGTGAAGTCTCAGTCGTGTCCGACTCTTTGCGACCCCGTGGACTGTAGCCTACCACGCTTCTCCGTCCATGGGATTCTCCAGGCAAGAATACTGGAGTGGGTTACCATTTTCTTTTCCAGGGGATCTTCCCGACCCAGGAGTCTCCCGCGTTGGAGCCGACGCTTTAACCTCTGAGCCACCAGGGAAGCCGGGAAGCCCAAAATACCGTCCAAAAATATGGAATTAAATGAGCTTGTTTACATTCAATAATCTGGCTCCTCTGCAGCCAACGTGGTCTTCTTTAAAATACGTACGAAATCTATCCCTGCAGCGATGGCCTCGCCTCGCACGTGTCAGTATTCTGCACAGCTGTGATTATTATATGTTTGTAATCATCGGTCCCTATCGGTCTGACCCACCATCACTGCACTGGGGTACGCGGCGGAATTTGCTGGTGGGAATCTGAATTCTTGCGCTCACCGCGCAGGGCTCTTCGGCTTTACCCTCTGAGTAAGCGGGAGACAGGCGATGGATGTGCACTGGGTCGGACTCAGACACCCACCCAGCCTCCTGGCTTCTCGTCCCAGAAAATCGCGGAGCCAGCCGTGCTAGCAGCCTTGGCGGCGGAGGCTGAGGCCCAGGCTCCTCCAGCGGGCGTGCGCACGCGCACTCGCGCGCCGGCCGTCGTCACGTGGCCTCTGTCCAGGGCTTGCGAAGCCGGAAGTGGCCTGAGGCGCAAGGAGGCCGCGGGAGCCCGCTGGTGGTGGAGCGGCGGAGACCGGGCGAGGTAAGCCGGGACGGCTCGGGCGGAGGGGCTGCAGACGCATGGGGCACGGGCTGCGGAGGCAGGCATGGCCCGCGAGAAGCAATCCCGCCCCCGTGGGAAACGAGTGCTGAGTCAGGGCGGAGGCGGGGCGGGCGACCCGAGGAGCCTAGCGGGACCCGAGGCCGAGCCCTCCCCGACCCTGGCTGGGCGGACACCGCCTCCCTGGTGTCCCGGGCGTGCGAAGCCGGCCGGAATGGTCGCGCGGGCCGGGCCGCTGCGTCTGGACTCTTCGCCCCATGGCCGGCCCTTTGACCCGGGCCCTCACGGGTCTGGTGTCGTTGGGCACCGAGAAAGAGGATGTATCCGTGATTGGGGTTGGGCCCTGGCCGCCCGGGCAGGCGGGCATCGACACCCCTTTCCCTTGGAGTTAGACTGGCTGCTTTCTCCTGTCTTTCCGAGCGTGAACGCGATCGTTCTGATTTTTCAGACGATTAAGAAGACATGTCATTAGGGTTTTAATGAAAACAGCAGGGGTTGGCTCACCGGAAGCGAGAAGCCGAAGACGTTTTTACTGTACATACATGTAATGCAAATTCCCAAACGTTTCCTGTGGGAAATGGCTTACGAGTGTATTTTCCAGCCCGTTTCCCGGGTGTTTTCAATAGGTGTCCTCAAAACAAGTTCTCCCCAATAATTGTCAGTGCGTAACCGACGCCCGGCTTTTTTCGCTGTAGAACGCTGAATGTTATGTTTAATAAATGATTCACATAGTGGTAGAGTTTGGAAATCCTGGAACTTTGTCCATATGCGGCGTCACCAAGCCGGTTTTATCTATGGACAAACGGTAACTTTCATTTTGGACGGTATAAGGAAGTAGACTTAAGGCAGGATCACCAGTCTCGTACTTGTTGAGTGCCTGCTTGCTGCTGCTGCTGCTAAGTCGTCACATAGTGGTAGAGTTTGGAAATCCTGGAACTTTGTCCATATGCGGCGTCACCAAGCCGGTTTTATCTATGGACAAACGGTAACTTTCATTTTGGACGGTATAAGGAAGTAACTTAAGGCAGGATCACCAGTCTCGTACTTGTTGAGTGCCTGCTTGCTGCTGCTGCTGCTAAGTCGCTTCAGTCGTGTCCGACTCTATGCGACCCCATAGACGGCAGCCCACCAGGCTCCTCCGTCCCTGGGATTCTCCAGGCAAGAATACCAGAGTGGGTTGCCATTTCCTTCTCCAATGCATGAAAGTGGAAAGTCAAAGTGAAGTCGCTCAGTCGTGTCTGACTCCTAGCGACCCCATGGATTGCAGCCTTCCAGGCTCCTCCATCCATGGGATTTTCCAGGCAAGGGTACTGGAGTGGGGGTGCCATTGCCTTCTCCTGAGTGCCTGCTTATGTTGTGTCAAAATTTTGAAAAGATAGACCAAGCACCTTCTAGGTGTGCTGAGTCATGTTTTAGCATGCTGTTGTTGTGGGGTAATTGGTAGATAATTTGAAAAGGCATTTCCCCAATCATTGTGACACCTTAGTTTAATATCTGCATATAGAGTGCACCATATCTTAGCTGATCAATATGTTTTATATTACCCATTAGATGTACATAGGTACCTAATGATATTATTTGTCAGTTATAGTTAGCTCAAGCAGCAAAGTTACATTAATTAGGGAAGCTTTTCATTCTTGAGAAATACTTGAAGATATTATTGAAAAGATATTTGAGAATTTTATTATATCAGTAGCTGATAAATATGTATTTCATATTTTGAAAACAGAATCTTATTTTTACTGCTTATTTCCCATAAATTACTGTATATAAAATTATTTATCTGAATTAGATGGTAAAATTATATTCATGTATCTTAATATATCAAAGATTTTTGGAGTTTGGACCCTGCCCATTCTGTGTGTTCTTAACCCTACTTGGAATATTGGCATTCATTAATTCCTTCCTGAATATCTATTTCTGACTTACTGTGAAAGGATGTTAAGATTAAATGTGACATTACATCAGGTTTAGATTGGCGTGGTGGAACAAGTGTTTATGCTTTTAGCATACCTCATTTTTATTCCATCATGGAGCACAATATTTACAATATCCTTATAGATACACAGTTTTACAATATTGAAGGACAAGGGTAGGGGTATTTTTTTTTTAATAGACAATTTTTTTAGAGATTTTTCTATATATTTCTTGCCTCTAAATGTGCGTAGTCTCCCCTGCTTATTTTTTAACACTTGTTAATATACACTTAGTATGTGTGTATTTATATATTTGGAGATTGGAAAAACAATCCTTAAGTTAATTTCAGAATTTGTGGCTGAAAGGTCTCTTGAATCCTGGTTGTCAGGCTCTGGGTAGAGGAAATTTTAAATTAGGAAAGGTTATGTAGTGGCAACAATTGTTTTTGTTAGCGTTGCCTTGCACCTGAAAGAAACAAAGTTATTTTTTTCTATATTTCTGTTGTATTTTACCTTATTTTATTTTAAACACTTTAAAATATGATGCATCAGTGATTAATCTCTCAAAACATTTTGAGGTAAATATCACTTTCATTGACAGAGAAAAAATTAGAAGGAAAATAGATATTTTTTCCAGCCCTGTGAATAAGTGAATTAAATGGAATATATAAGATGTCATTGGTTAAAGCTTTTTCAGAGCCCACACAGCATTTTAGTCTTTAATATTGCTGGAAAGTTAGATTTTTATTGGACTGTTTGTACACTTCAATTTAGCAGTAAATTATAGGTGTTCTTTCTTGAGACTAAAAGTAGCTAACATTTGTTTCTTAAATGTATTATTACCTTAAAACAAACATGCAATTTTTTTTCTTTTCTCTTAGTATAACAGGAGGATCGCCTGACCGCGCCGAGATGCAGAGCACTTCTAATCATCTGTGGCTTTTATCTGATATTTTAGGCCAAGGAGCTACTGCAAATGTCTTTCGTGGAAGACATAAGGTTGGTACGGAGAATTCTGTGAAAGCACTGTATGTGTCACTTTCTGAGATGCACGCTTACACTTGGTGGGTTTGATTATTTTTTCTAAAGAGAGTATGTGTTTTTGTGGTTGTTTAAGGTATTGCTGGTGTCAGAGGCAGTGTTATTACCTAGTGATGGCAGAGGTCATGTGCTGGGGAAAGGAGGAAAACAGAAGGTTGTATGAAAAAAGGAACTAGAGAAAATTAGTGTTGGCCTTTTGGCTCTCTCCTCCACCTGGTCCTCCTGTGGTGGAGAGTGATCTCACTGACAGAGTTCAGTGCAGCGATGATTTGGGGTCGGAGGCAGTAGAGGGAGATGTGGTGAGGAGCAGATGGGAACTTTTGAGGAAAACCCACAGATGATTCTGCTGTGCTGTGGTAAGGCTTCCTGCCCCTGAAGTAAACCAGCATTCTGCAGAGTAGATTGGTGTAAAGTGAAGCTATCAACAAGGAGCCCAGGCTTCAAAGGCTATATCTTGGTATGAGGTAATCAGAACTTGTTAGTGCAAGTGCAAGTGAAGTCGCTCAGTCGTGTCCAATTCTTTGCAAAACCATGGACTGTAGCCTACCAGGCTCCTCTGTCCATGGGATTTTCCAGGCAATAGTACTGGAGTGGATTGCCATTGCCTTCTCCAGGGGATCTTCCTGACCCAGGAATTGAACCCAGGTCTCCCGCATTGCAGGCAGACGCTTTACCATCTGAGTCATCAGGGAAGCCCTGTTAGTGCAAGGGGGAACAGAATAAAAGGGCTAATCCCAGAGGCATTTCAGGAACCAAAAGGACTCTGTGTAAGCTCCTATACTGGAGAATGAAATGAAAGATAATTAAAGTCGTTTAAAAATGAAGAAATTTAAAATCATTAAAATTTCTGTTCTGGGAAGGAAGCTGGAAAAATAATAGAATAAAAACATCCTTTTATGATGCAAATAATCATCCACTAGTTTTTCAGCACTAAGAATTCAGCCCAGGAGCTCAAAACACTTTATTAAGGAGGAGTTTCTGTATATTTTTCTATAGCCTTGAGACCGACCACCAGTCACTTCTGTCTGTGACAATGAAATAAGTGTTCACAGAGGGGTGCTGTTTCCTCTGTGGCTATTAGGGAATGAATCAGTGTCATACAATTTTTAGCTTTTTTTTCACCTCCATTTTTAGAATTATCCACATGTTCCAGTTCTTGATCAGATTCATAGTGATCAGCCTTGGATATTCCTGTCCTAGAAGCTGTTTTTGTTTTGTGCAGTGTGCCAAGAAGAGAAAATGGGTGGCAGCACTGAATTTAGCAGTGAAACACATCTGACCCTCTGTCTTCCTGTGACCCAAATTAATATCAGACTTTAATAATCACCTGGTATGTGTCAAATACTTTGAGTGCACCTAGTGATTTTAGCCACAGAATTTATTAAAATCATTAAATTTTAATGATTTTAAGTATAGTTCCTGTGCAAGAAGAGTTAGGTTCAGTAACAAGGTGGCATTGGAAGGAACATAAATTAGCAACTGAGGGAGTGACAGGTATTCAGCAGTGATAGGAACTGAGGGAGGCATACTTAAAGAGCCTGAGGCTAGTAAATATCTCTATTGACTAGTGCCTTTCCTTCTTCCTTACTTAGATATCCAGTGTCCTTCATGTTAGTACTTATAGTAGGTGGTATAAATGCTTGATGACTGAAAGAATGAATGAATGAGGACAAACTACAGTTGACTACCCTAACACGACCTGAAGTTCTTCAAAGGAAGTGAAAATGTTCTTTATCCAATAGAGTTCAAAAACCTCAAATAAGGATTTGAGAGGCATAAGAATTGACATAATATTGCCAACATCTAGGTTAGTATTCGAAATGTATTTTGAGAAACCATATTTGTTCTCAGTGACATCAGTTGGACTATACCCCCAAAATCCTGCTTGCCCTTAATTACTGCCTCTTTCAGTTCAGTTCAGTTGCTGAGTCGTGTCCGACTCTTTGTGACCCCATGAGTCCCAGCACACCAAGCCTGCCTGTCCATCACCATCTCCCAGAGTTCACTCAGACTCATGTTCATCGAGTCCGTGATGCCATCCAGCCATCTCATCCTCGGTTGTCCCCCTTCTCCTGCCCCCAATCCTTCCCAGCATCAAAGTCTTTTCCAATGAGTCAACTTTTCTCATGAGGTGGCCAAAGTACTGGATTTCAGCTTCATCATCATTCCTTCCAAAGAAATCCCAGGGTGATCTCCTTCCGAATGGACTGGTTGGATCTCTTTGCAGTCCAAGGGACTCTCAAGAGTCTTCTCCAACACCACAGTTCAAAAGCATCAATTCTTCAGCGCTCAGCCTTCTTCACAGTCCAACTCTCACATCCATACATGACCACAGGAAAAACCATAGTCTTAACTAAATGGACCTTCGTCGGCAAAGTAATGTCTCTGCTTTTGAATATACTCTCAAGATTGGTCATAACTTTTCTTCCAAGGAGTAAGCGTCTTTTAATTTCATGGCTGCAGTCACCATCTGCAGTGATTTTGGAGCCCCAAGAGATAAAGTCTGACACTGTTTCTACTGTTTCCCCATCTATTTCCCAAACTTCCAGATGTTCAAGCTGGTTTTAGAAAAGGCAGAGGAACCAGAGATCAAATTGCCAACATCCGTTGGATCATGGAAAAAGCAGGAGAGTTCCAGAAAAACATCTATTTCTGCTTTATTGACTATGCTAAAGCCTTTCACTGTGTGGATCACAACAAACTCTGGAAAATTCTTTAAGAGATGGGAATGCCAGACCACCTGACCTGCCTCTTGAGAAATCTGTATGCAGGTCAGGAAGCAACAGTTAGAACTGGACATGGAACAACAGACTGGTTCCAAATAGGAAAAGGAATACGTCAAGGCTGTATATTGTCACCCTGTTTATTCAACTTATATGCAGAGTACATCATGAGAAACACTGGACTGGAAGAAACACAAGCTGGAATCAAGATTGCCAGGAGAAATATCAAACATCTCAGATATGCAGAAGACACCACCCTTAATGGCAGAAAGTGAAGAGGAACTAAAGAGCCTCTTGATGAAAGTGAAAGAGGAGAGAGAAAGAGTTGGCTTAAAGCTCAACATTCAGAAAACGAAGATCATGGCATCCAGTCCTATCACTTCATGGGAAATAGATGGGGAAACAGTGTCAGACTTTATTTTTTGGGGCTCCAAAATCACTGCAGATTGTGACTGCAGCCATGAAATTAAAAGATGCTTACTCCTTGAAAGAAAAGTTATGACCAACCAAGATAGCATATTGAAAAGCAGAGATATTACTTTACCAACTAAGGTCCATCTAGTCAAGGCTGTGGTTTTTCCAGTAGTCATGTATGGATGCGAGAGTTGGACTGTAAAGAAGATTGAGCGCCAAAGAATTGATGCTTTTGACCTGTGGTGTTGGAGAAGACTCTTGAGAGTCCCTGGGACTGCTAGGAGATCCAACCAGTCCATTCTGAAGGAGATTGGCCCTGGAATTTCTTTGGAAGGAATGATGCTGAAGCTGAAGCTCCAGTACTTAGGCTACCTCATGGGAAGAGTTGACTCATTGGAAAAAACCCTGATGCTGGGAGGGATTGGGGGCAGGAGGAGAAGGGGACGACCGAGGATGAGATGGCTGAATGGCATCACGGACTCAATGGATGTGAAGTCTGAGTGAACTCCGGGAGTTGGTGATGGACAGAGAGGCCTGGCGTGCTGCAATTCATGGGGTCGCAAAGAGTCGGACACGACTGAGCGACTGAACTGAACTGATGGAACTGGATGCCATGATCTTCATTTTCTGAATGTTGAGCTTTAAGCCAACTTTTTCGCTTTCCTCTTTCACTTTCATCAAGAGGCTTTTAGTTCCTCTTCACTTTCTGCCATAAGGGTGTGTCATCTGCATATCTGAGGTTATTGATATTTCTCTTGGCAATCTTGATTCCAGCTTGTGTTTCTTCCAGTCCAGTGTTTCTCATGATGTACTCTGCATATAAGTTGAATAAACAGGGTGACAATATACAGCCTTGACGTATTCCTTTTCCTATTTGGAACCAGTGTTGTTCCATGTCCAGTTCTAACTGTTGCTTCCTGACCTGCATACAGATTTCTCAAGAGGCAGATCAGGTGGTCTGGTATTCCCATCTCTTTCAGAATTTTCCAGAGTTTGTTGTGATCCACACAGTGAAAGGCTTTAGCATAGTCAATAAAGCAGAAATAGATGTTTTTCTGGAACTCTCCTGCTTTTTCCATGATCCAACGGATGTTGGCAATTTGATCTCTGGTTCCTCTGCCTTTTCTAAAACCAGCTTGAACGTCAGGGAGTTCACGGTTCATGTATTGCTGAAGCCTGGCTTGGAGAATTTTGAGCATTACTTTACTAGCATATGAGATGAGTGCAATTGTGCAGTAGTTTGAGCATTCTTTGGCATTGCCCTTCTTTGGAATTGGAATGAAAACTGACCACTTCCAGTCCTGTGGCCACTGCTGAGTCTTCCAAATTTACTGGCATATTGAGTGCAGCTCTTTCACAGCATCATCTTTCAGGATTTGAAATAGCTCAACTGGAATTCCATCACTTCCACTAGCTTTGTACATAGTGATGCTTTCTAAGGCCCACTTGACTTCACATTCCAAGATGTCTGGCTCTAGATTAGTGATCACATAATCATGATTATCTGGGTCGTGAAGATCTTTTTTGTACAGTTTTCTGTGTATTCTTGCCACTTCTTAATATCTTCTGCTTCTGTTAGGTCCCTGCCATTTCTGTTCTTTATCAAGCCCATCTTTGCATGAAATGTTCCCTTGGTATCTCTAATTTTCTTGAAGATATCTCTCGTCTTTCCCATTTCTGTTGTTTTCCTCTATTTCTTTGCAGTGATCGCTGAAGAAGGCTTTCTTATCTCTTCTTGCTATTCTTTGAAACTCTGCATTCAGATGCTTATATCTTTCCTTTTCTCCTTTGCTTTTCACCTCTCTCCTTTTCACAGCCATTTGTAAGGCCTCCCCAGACAGCCATTTTGCTTTTTTGCATTTCTTTGCCATGGGAATGGTCTTGATTCCTGTCTCCTGTACAGTGTCACGAACCTCCGTCCATAGTTCATCAGGCACTGTATCTATCAGTCTAGGCCTTTAAATCTATTTCTCACTTCAACTGTATAATCATAAGGGATTTGATTTAGGTCATACCTGATTGGTCTAGTGGTTTTCCCTACTTTGTTCAATTTGAGTCTGAATTTGGCAATCAGGAGTTCATGATCTGAGCCACAGTCAGCTTGTTCTTGGTCTTGTTTTTGTTGACTGTATAGTGCTTCTCCATCTTTGGCTGCAAAGAATATAATCAATCTGATTTCAGTGTTGACCATCTGGTGATGTCCATGTGTAGAGTCTTCTCTTGTGTTGTTCAAAGAGGGTGTTTGCTATGACCAGTGCATTTTTTTGCCAAAACTCTGTTAGTCTTTCCCCTGCTTCATTCTGCATTCCAAGGCCAAATTTGCCTGTTACTCCAGGTGTTTCTTGACTTCCTACTTTAGCATTCCAAATCCCCTATAATGAAAAGGACATCTTTTTTGGGTGTTAGTTCTAAAAGATCTTGTAGGTTTTCATAAAACCATTCAACTTCAGCTTCTTCAGCGTTACTGGTTGTGGTATAGACTTGGATAACTGTGATATTGAATGGTTTGCCTTGGAGACGAACAGAGATCATTCTGTCATTTTTGAGATTGCATGCAGTACTGCATTTCAGACTCTTTTGTTGACCATGATGGCTACTCCATTTCTTCTGAGGGATTCCTGTCCGCAGTAGCTGTAAAGAGCAATTTTGCATAGGAACCTGGAATGTCTGGAATGGGTGAATTTAACTGCTTGTTTAAGGATCTTTAATTGTATTAGCTAAACCCTTTTTATGTTATTGCTGGGAGTGACCAGGTCCCTAACTTTAGTATTTGTTATTCAAAGTATTTGTTGTTGTTATTGACTAGTTGCTAAGTTGTGTCCAACTGTTTATGACCTCATGGACTGTAACCCACCAAACTCCTCTGTCCGTGAGATTTCCCACTGGAGTGGGTTGTCATTTCCTTCTCCAGGGGATCTTCCCAATCCAGGGACTGAACTCATGTCCCCTGCATTGACAGGCAAATTCTTTACCACGGAGCTACCAGGAGGCCCTATACAAAATATGAAAGTGAAAGTGTTAGTTGCTCAGTTGCTCCCATCCAACTCTGTGACCCCATGGACTGTAGCCCACCAGACTCCTCTGTCCATGGGATTCTCCGGGCAAGAATACTGGAGGAGGTAGCCATTCCCTTCTCCGGGCAATCTTCCCAATCCAGGGATCGAACCCAGGTCTCCTGCATTGTGGACAGATTTTTTACTGTCTGAGCCACCAGGGAAGCCCCATGCAAAGTTTATTACCTACTTACTTTGTCTCTTTTTCATTAAGTTTCCTGGAGCTGCTACCGTGTGTGGATGAGTGTGTATGCGTTTGATAACTAGGTGAAGTTAAAGAGGGGAGAGCTTTAGGAAGGACATGTTGACCTGCATGTTGTAATATGTGTACTCGTGAATCTCCGAATATTATTCGTAGCGCTTTGACGTAAGGATAGTGACTGATGGGTGACTGTGCAGTTGAATAGAGGGAAACTGGGCCATACTGTCACGTGTCCCAGTGGACTCAGGGGTATGTGGTAGACCACAGAAGAGTGGAAAACACTGGCCTTGGTCACAGTGGACACATTGCAGCATTGTCTTATTCCCCTGCTTGCTCCTCTCTTAGGATTCTCGTCATTTCAGACTAAGTTTAAGACAAGTGTCCTCAAGAAAAATCTCTCTGTTGGGTGGTAATAGATTTGACAGTGTTCTTATCCTAGCTGATCAAATGGTAAAACAGTATGAATGAGCCCTGGTTAAATTGTTCCATTTTCATCCTGTCTGAAAACAGTCAGTGTGTCTTCTCCTCTGGAAAGAATATACGTGTATTTGGTGTGGAGGGAGCACGGGAGGAAGGGAGGAGTGATCTCATCACACAGATGATGGTCTCCACAGAGTGCACTTAAAGGCTAGGCTTGAGACAGCTAAATGGTCTTAAGAGGAAGATCATGAAATTCTAAGGTGAGGGGAGGAGGGGGACGAGCTGTAGGTGGTTAATCTGTGTGAGAAGCTGTAGAGAGGGCTTCAAAGCAGGAAAAGCGCAGGGTCCTCAAAGACAGAGAGCCGTGAGAAAGCTTTACATAATGCATGCTTGAACCCCAGGCTCGTAGAGGAGACGAGCTTTCCACTAACTCTAGGCGGGCTTAGCCTTGGGTTGTGGGAAAAGCAAGGTTAAACTCAGAGAATCTGGCCTGAATGATTGGAAAGAGGTGAGAGGGTCTGCAGGAGAGCCTTTAAGGTTAATTCTGTGAAGAACATGAGAATGTGCTGTTTACCTGGAATGAAGCATGTGTTTTGTACTTCTAAGATGCCTCCCAATTTCGGCTGTGCTTTGTAATTCTGTGTTTGATGTACTTCAGTGTGCCCTGAGAGAGTGAGAGTTGGGCTACCGCAGCTGTTTTGGTGGATTTGGAAAGGAAATGCCTTTGATCCTTTAGAAATGGTGTGGGAAGCAGCATCCTGCCCTAGTCATCTAGGTAAAGTTACTGCAAGTCCCCAGCAGCAAGCAGCCCTGGTGCAGTCCAGCAAGAAGGGTGTGCTCTAACCTTACTCTTTCAACTCCTCTAGTTCCGCATACACACATTTTATCCAGCTAGGGAATCTTAAAAGTTAATTGCCTTACTTTGGATTCTTACTAGAAATTTCATATGTGGAATATAATCTTTCTCTTCCTGCTTTGATTAGTTTAAAATTATTAGTTCCCAGAGAAACCTTGTGAGTTTCACTTTCTATTTCTCATTCAAAATACATGTTTGCCTTTAATACTGTTGACTATCTTTGCCACATGTATCACAATGGAAGCTTTATTTATAATATGAAAGAAAATAGCCTTTTCTACAAGCATACAATTTGAAATAAATATTGAGCAGTTGATTAACGTATTTTAGCTTAAAAAAAAAAAAGATCAGGAGTCCTAGTACAAACTACCAATGCTTAAAAATATTCAGGGTGTTCTACAAAAAAGATAAATTGCTGTATCTAGTTCTAATGCTACCTTTTTTATTTTCTTCATAAGTAAATAAAAGCTTTGTCTCCTTTTCTTAGAAAACTGGTGACTTATTTGCTATCAAAGTATTTAATAACATAAGCTTCCTTCGTCCAGTGGATGTTCAAATGAGAGAATTTGAAGTGTTAAAAAAACTGAATCACAAAAACATTGTGAAATTATTTGCTATTGAAGAAGAGGTAAGTCATCAAGCTTTAGTTAATCCTGTCATGTTTATTGCTGTTAATACAATTCAGGAGAAATAATCTAACATAAAAATTGTTTTATAAAGAGTGGATTTTTTAATGCTGAAAATTAAGGCTCATACCATCAAATATTTATTCTCAGAAACAGATATAACAATGGAAATTGTTGGACTGGAATGGAATATAACAGTGAAAAGTCTCATGGAATCAGAAAAAGTAGTATAAGTAATAAAAGAATATACAGTGTGGTTACCAGTATTATTACTAAAAGCAAAAGCTAAGTGAAGTTAAATTGACATAATTACATAAGGAGAAAGTCAAACAATGCAAGGAAGGCTTTATAAAGAATAAAAATCTTTGGAATCCAGAGAGTGATATATGAATCCAGTTGTCAAAGACAGAATTGGGTTTAGTGGGAAATAGTGAAAATAAAAATGTCTTTAGAAAAATAGAAATCCATCATTATGGGTAATCAAATCACACCTTTTGAAAAACAATTTGGCAGTTTATACTCCTTATATCAGTGATTTCATTTTTAGTGATTACTTCTTAGAAAGTAATCAGAAATGTAAACTATAATTTTATGCACAAAGATGTTCGTTGCTGTCCTGTTTATAATAAAGAATGGTTAAATAAATTAGAATGTTTGATGGATAGTTAGCTAGAGTTAGCGATACTAAAGATTAAAAGCATAGCCCCCTGGACTGCCAAGTCTGTTGAAGACTTCTTAACGTGAGCCACAGAGAAGTTTGGCAAACTGTGCAGTCAGAGAAGTCCCCACCAGACTGCTCATTCAGACACGAGCTGCAAGTTCAGGAGTCCTCAGGGCCATCTTCCCTTAAGACCAGCTGGCTGCAAATTTGGGGCTTCCCATGACTGCCCTCAGATTTGATAATTTGCTAGACTGTTGAATGACTCACAGAATTCAGGAAGACACTATACAGTTGACCTGCAAACTGCACAGGTTTGAACTGCACGGGTCCACCAATAATGTGAATTTTTTTCCACTGAATATGTACTACAGTACTACACAATCTGAGATTGGTTGAATCTGCAGATATGGAACCACAGATACAGGGGGTTGACTGTAAACTTACATGTAGATTTTCTTCTGCATGGAAGGTCAGCACCCCTGACCCCTGCTTTGTTCAATGGTCAACTCTACTTACAAGTTGGTATCTTAGCAAAGCAAAAGGATATAAATTAGAACTAGCCAAAGGAAGAGATCCATAGGGCCATAGGACAGAATATAGGAGGGTTTCAAACATGAATCTTCCTTTCCACAAGGATACATTATCCTCCTGGCATTGATGTATGGTATGACAGTACACACAGAGTATTGTCAACCCTGTACGCTCACCCAAGCCTTTGGTGTGCACAGTTTTTACTGAGGCTCAATCACATACTCTGCATGGCCGAACTTTAGTCTCCAACCCTTCCTGTGGATTCTGGCTAATTCCTTAGCCTCCAGAAGTCGAACTGAAGTGCACGTCCTAAGATCCCCATTTTTAGACTGTCACGTGGCCAAAGCCCCCAAATAGAGACCCTTTAGCAGATAGGATGTTCTAGAGGCCTATTGAATCAGCTCCCAGTAGCCAAGGGCAAGCGCTAGACCTCTCTAGCTAAAATTAATTCTGTACTGCACAGTGGTTAAGCAGTAATAAAAAGAAATATTTAACAAAATTTCAGTCACCTGGGAGCATGCTTATACATAATGTTTTGTGAGAAAATCAGTATTAAAAATATATATGCAGTACGATCTTGATAAATACAGTATGGTATATAAAGTGTTATGTGTCTATAATGTGATTCCTTACATAGAAAAAAGACTGAAAGGAAACATACCAAATATAAACATAATTATCTCGGTGATGAAATTAGAGATATTTCTCAAATTTTCAACTCCTCAAAACTCAGTTATTTCATTATTTAAAAGCAACAGCTTTTTTCTTTTAAAATTATTTCTTTCATACTACTCAATAGTAAAGAAGTTTTTAAAATATTTTATAGATTTATTTTGGGAATATATAGAAAAAAATTATAAAAAGAAGAAAGTAAAAATGATAATGACTACTGTATTTAAGATTCATTCACATTTTCAAGTTTCTGAAATGGGCATTATGTTATAATCAGTGTGTATTTGTAAGTTGGTAATACTTCTTTTTTTTTCCCTCTATAAAGCTATTGTTAAATTGATGGTGTATCTTATAATCAATGGTACATTAAAATCATGGTTTAAAACAGATCAGCAGCTCAGATGCCTATGAGCTGACTAGAACTGTGGTCCAAGGGGACCACTCAGTTATTCCGCTACCCGTTTGTTTTTAAGGCTAAAACTCGGGGAACTCTCTGGCAGTCCAGTGGTTAGGGCTCTGGGCTTCCACTGCCTGGGACACAGGTTGAGTCCCTGATCGGGAAACTAAGATCCCACATGCCACATTGTACTGCCCCCGAAAAAAGCTAAAACTCCCTTCTTTGAAGTAAAAGTAGTGAAAATGTTTTCACAAGAAGAACTCAAGTGTTTTAAGAGATTCATTACAAAAGCTAATATCCTAAATGTACTATTGTGTATTAGAAATTAAACAATTTTGAAAGACCCATTATAACATTGTAGCAGTGATTTTCTAATTGGATTTAGCCAGCTTTTACTATGGTTTGTCTTTAAAGACAAATCCAATTTTAATATTAATTTTGGAAAGTGTTAACTCTCATCTGTACAGTCAACAAATATTCAACAAACCCTACCTAAAAAGCAGTTCAAACTACCTTCATTATTGTAGCAAATCCAACTTTTAAATGCAATCAGATGAGTATTGGCATATATTGAAAATTTATTTTTTAGATTTCCCCACTCAGTGATTTTTTTTTTTCCAGACAACAACAAGACATAAAGTACTTATTATGGAATTTTGTCCATGTGGGAGTTTATACACTGTTTTAGAAGAACCATCTAATGCCTATGGACTACCAGAGTCTGAGTTTCTAATTGTTTTGCGAGATGTGGGTATGTTTATTCATTTACATGATTATATATGTGTGTAAATATAATTTAATGACATAAGAATTTTTAAAAATAAATTTCCTACATTCAAAGCTAAAGACTTATGGAGTGCTTTCTTAGATATGATATCAAAAGCACAAGTACAATAAGAAAAAAGTAGATAAATTTCATCAACATTAACTTTTGTGTGTCCAAAGGACAGCGTCAAGTAAAAAGACAACTCAGAATGAGAGAAAATATTTGCAAATCAGATGTCTGATAAGGAATTTTTATACCAAAAAGTCAACAATAAAGAGACAACCCGATTTAAAAATTGGTAAAGGATTTGGTAGACATTTCTCCAAAGAAGATATGCAGGTGACCAACAATATATAAAAAAGTCATTAGGCATTAAGAAAAATGCAGATCAAAACCGTAGAAAGCTGCCACTACATAACCACTAGGATGGCTAAAATCAGAAAGACAAAATAAGCAGTGGTAAGGATGGAGAGAAATTGAAACCCTCGTATACTGTTGGTGGTATGTAAAAAGAAGTGCAGGCGCTTTGCACAGTAGACGGACAGTTCTTCAAAAAGTTAAACAGTTACTATATTACTCATCAATTCCATTACTAGGTATTTATCTAAAAGAATTTAAAATATTTCCACACAAAAACTTGTGTACCAGTATTTATAATAATAGCAACAACAAAAAAAGGAAGCCCGGTATTCACCAAGTGGTGAATAGATAAATGGGGTACATACAGTGGAGCATTATCTGTTTGTAACAAGAATGAAGTAGTACATGCTGTAACATGGACACACCTCGAAAAATTATGCTTAGTGAAAAACTCCAGACACAAAAGGCAAAAATATTTGTATGATTTCATTTATGTGAAATGTTCAGAATAGGCAGATTCCTAGAGACAGAAAGCAGAATAATGGTGGTCAAGGCCTTGAGAGGACAGTGGAGTCAGGGAGTGACTGCCAGTAGATAGGGGGTTCTTTTTGCATAATGGAAATGTTCTGAAATTGGTGGTGATGGTTTGTATACTCTATGGCTCTATACTGAAAACTGCTGAATTGTATACTTTAAAAAAATGAGTTTTATGATATGTGAATTTTATCTCAATAAACTTGTTATTAAAAATAAAAAAGAATATGGCAGCCACCAGGAATAGTGTCTTCTTGGAAAGGAATGAATCAATATTTGAAGAATAGGAAAAGCTCAGTGTTATAAAGTATGAGGTTAGTGGAAATTCTTGAAATTGATACTGGAAGCAGTAGAGACTGCTTAGGTGAGGGTAAAATGAAAGAGAAGCCATATATGCTACAGCCTATTAAGTCAAATAGAAGGGGTAGATAATTGATCCCTTCCTAAGTATACTGGTAGTCCTGAGCTTCCATAATTGAATGTTGGTATCTTTAAACTTATTTTTATATGTCATGCTTGGACATTCATCTATCAGCTGTCAAACAAATGGTTCAGACTATCATTCTATAACACTGCATGTCAGCCCAAACAGCTTAATTTCAGCAATTTCTATTAATTTTTCTTTTTTACTGATTATATTTTGAGTCCAGTTTACTATTTTGTGGAATTTTTTTCCCCAAAGTAAAAATTTAAATTATGGTGAAATATTATTTTTCTTGGGAATCTTGGGTTTAGGTAGATGGCCCACAGGTATATAACAAAAAGTAATTCAGGAAGTCATAGGCTTAAGATCATTGTGTTCCATTTTCTTGACAGTATTTAAGAGAGACTGGACTCTTCCTTTAGACCATATTGATCCCTGTCCTTCTTACTCAAGCATGAAATACAAAATCTAAGTATAATCTCAGAGGAGGCAATGGCACCCCGCTCTAGTACTCTTGCCTGGAAAATCCCATGGACAGAGGAGCCTGGTAGGCTGCAGTCCATGGGATCGCTGAGAGTCGGACACGACTGAGCGACTTCACTTTCACTTTTCACTTTCATGCATTGGAGAAGGAAATGGCAACCCACTCCAGTGTTCTTGCCTGGAGAATCCCAGGGACGGGGGAGCCTGGTAGGCTGCCATCTATGGGGTCGCACAGAGTCAGACACGACTGAAGTGACTTAGCAGCAAGTATAATCTATTACTTCTTTGATTAAAATGATTTTGGACCAACTTAAGTAAAAACTTACATTGAGTGAATAAGAATATATTAATGTTCATTAGTGAATCTGATGCACACACACATACCTCTTATGATTTCCTTTGTTTTATATTTATTGTTGAAGTGGGTGGAATGAATCATCTCCGAGAGAATGGCATAGTTCACCGTGATATCAAGCCAGGAAATATCATGCGTGTGATAGGGGAAGACGGACAGTCTGTGTACAAACTCACAGATTTTGGTGCAGCTAGAGAATTAGAAGATGATGAGCAGTTTGTTTCTCTGTATGGCACAGAAGAATATTTGGTAAGTCATGCATCACTAATAATTTTATTTTAAGAAGCTGGATATATTATAAATATGGGTAGTTGGTGAACCAGATCACGCTATAAAATGTCTTAACCCTTATGGCAAAAACTAAATTTTCTATTCTAATGAATATGGTATGTATGCGGAATTAGGTATTGGTTTCTAAGGGTGTTGCTTTCTGTTAAAAAAAGTTCTCGTAAGTTTTATAATACTCTTAAATAATTTTACTAATGTTATGCATCTATGTTAAAAGAAAGAACTATCTGTACACTCCAGAAGCGTCTAGCTAGTAAAGGCTTCCTTATTTGGATCAGAGCAGTTAATATATTACAAGTTTATTATAATACTGTTCCCTGTAGAGCAAACTTCATTATAATTCTGAAGAAGACTGTCTTCACGGAGGCTGGTTACTAAAAGATGAAAAGAACCATTGTTAGAAACACACACAAAAAATGAAATGCCTCTAAAAGATCTAACTTGAAATACTAGAAAACTAGAAAAGCTCCTTGGTTGAAACAGTTTATGTAGATGTGCTTGTATGAAGTTAGTAAATATTTGAAACACTTAAGAAAGGCACTTAAAAATAAGTACATTTAATATGTAATCAGAAAGTTTATAATATATAGCTGTCACTAATTGGTCATGGCTATGAGTTTTATTTTAGAAGTCTTAGCTGTGACTTTTTTTCCAATCGGATTCTGTGATTGTAATTTTATAATTTGATTAAAGTCAAGGTGCCCCTATTACTTTATTCAGATTGTTCTAACTCTGGCATGCATTAAGTTATCTTAACTTGTTCTATCAATATGTAACCACTAATTAATCTGCAGTTGTATTTTGATAATCTTTTATTAAGAGTACTTAAAAAGGGGGACTTCTCTGACAGTCCAGTGGTTAAGACTTCACACTTAGAGTGCAGGGGCACAGGTTTAGTCCCTAGTCGGGGAATTAAGATCCTGCTGTGCAGTGCCGCCAAAAAAAAAAACAAACTTAAAAATGGATTATATTCATCCAACAGCTATTTATGTACAAGCATTGTTGTAGGAATTGAGACTTCTATGGTGTACAGGAAGTACATGATTTCTGCTCCGGTGGAACCTACAATCTAGTGAGAACAGTAGACAAGTAAATAAGATAAATTCAGATGATTAAAGTGTTGGAAGACAATAAGGTAACAAAGCAGAAGAAAGATAGCTTGGGAAAGCTTCCTTTCAATCCTAAGTCAGCTGATACTTTTAATGATGAAAACAAGCAAGCCATGCAGAGATTTGGGGAGAAAGCAGCATTACGAGCAACTACAAAGGCCCCAAAACAGAAATGACCTTGGATGTTTGACAAACAGAAGGGATGACAGAATAGCTGGACTTAGTGAAAAGGCAGGTGATAAGAACTGGAGAAGTAAGCAGAAGCCAACCAGAGCACACAGACTAGTGGTTTCTACCCTGTATGATCACCCCCTGTTAATAAATGTTTTACAATATTCTTTTCAGTATCTTGAAATGAAATTCCTAGATAATGTAATCAACCAGCATACCTAATTAAAGGAAGAGCATAGTAAGTTAATGATAATGTAAAGGAAAATATAATAAAATCATAGATACTTGATATGTAAAAGTTTATCAATTTCACTAGCAAACAACTGAAATAATTAGATGCCTGTACCTGTGTATAATGTTACCTCCAGTGCACATGCAGTGATAACCTGTATATTGAATTGGTGAGTCATATTATCATAAGTCTTATGTTGTTACTGACATCATTTTCCAAAGCACTGAAGAATTCCTGATAAAGTTTCTAACTTAACAAAGTAGATTTATGTATACTGCATTCCTAGAGCTACAAAAATACTGTTTACTTTACATTCAAAAATACACTGTTTACATATAAAATGAAGTGAGATCTTTATAAACAGACTTCTTAGCTGCACTAATATCTGGCAGAATATTCAGAAGTCATGCAGGAAGTCAGAAGCTTGTTTTTCAGAGCTGTTTCATGTTCAACAGGATGTCTCTCATCTCTGGTCCCTGCCCACTAAATTCCAGTAGCCCTTCCCAATGACTGTGGTGATGAAAAGAAACAACGGCAGTACCATACTAGCCTTTGTGAGGGTGATCCCCATTACCGATGTCAGTCTTTCACATAGTCTCCGAAGACCACAATTTAGCCTCTGCCACTAACAGACTTTAAAATGGAAAGAACACAACATTAAATAAACTAACTTCCAAGTCCGTGCTGATCTCTTGGCTGAAATTTTACTGTAGTCTGTTTTCCTGTTTCAGGTTATTCCCAACTCTGTTTTCTAATAGATTACACCAGCAGTTATGACATGAGACACACACAGCCTGAAACTCAGCAGTCTAGAAATATTTCTATATTTAAATGAAAACTTTCCTCATTTTGGAATTCCTGGAACAGATGTTGAATGTTCTCCTTTTTATGTGTTAAAGACCAAAGGAAGCACCAGCATTTTTTCTTCTACTGTTTTTAATATGATGGCTTTCTTAATATAAATTACCCAAAAAGTTCATTCGGGTTTTTCCATAAGATAGTGCAGGAAAACTCAAATGAACTTTTTGGCCAACCTGATTCAACCTGAGAACTTAGAGTAGGTTTGTCCTTATGTTCCTGTCCCAGATTCAGGGGCCCCGGGTGCAGTAATGCTAATCCCTGTGCAAATACAAGTAGCACGTTCAGGAGAGAGCCTGTGGACCCAGATACATCACACCAGCATGCATCAGGCCATTCTCAGCTAATCATTCTTAGGCTAGGGAAGGCCTTCCAGCTGTGATATTTAGGAGGTATATTAGTGCACCTTTTGAGGAGGTCCCGCTTTGTCTCCTTCTAGAATCGCTGTATCTGCTCTTCCCAGGTTGGCAGCCTCATGTTCTTTGAAGATCAGGCATGTCCAGGTACTCTTGGCCTCTTCACAGCACCATTGATAAAGTAAGAACCTTCTGCTAGGACAGAGGTCTAGCTCATGCTTCTTTAGACAATAATGCCTTAATGTACTATGCCACAGAAACAGCAAAATCACTCAGACCCTGTATACCTGGTAGCCATGTTTGGACATACGTCTTAAGCCCCTCAATGCTTGTCACCTCTTCTAATTTCTCATTAAAATGTATTTCCCAAAAAAGTCCCATCCATCCCCCCCAAAATAATCCAGAGCTTGTGACCCTTCGAGAGATGAATTCATAAACTGCATCCTGACGGTAGAGACACCCTCCCAGCAGTGTGTTATCCCAGGCCCTTGGGCCACTGCCGTATACCACAGTGTCATAAGCCTTTGTTTTAGTTTGGTATCATTTGGGAGATCACTCTGCCCTGGTCCAGAATACACTCTTATAGGTTTATCTACCAAAAACCTTGATTTACAGCATGTAATTTACATAAAGACAGTGTCACGGAGGCTAAGTGTATGACCTTGGCTGTCCTTTGCAGAGCTTAATGTCCATAAGAATCTCTGTCTGGATCTGTAAGCTCCTAATCCACGCCCTATAAATTCCATCTGTTCTTCACAACTGTATCATAGTGTCTTCTGTGCTTAAGGACCATGTGGTGAACATCAGACCAGCTACTTATCTGAGTTGCTGTATCCTCCAACATACCCAATCAGGCTAGTCCTCTGAATTCATTATAGAAATTTAGTTTTCATCTCAGAGCCCTTATGACTTGCTCACATGGATTGCATGTGAGGTATGAGGGAAAGGAATTGAGGCTGCCTGATATGTTTTGGGTATGAGCAACTGGGTAGATGATGGTACCATTTACTTAAAGGGTAAAGATTAGAAGGAAACAGATTTGAGTCAGAAGACCAGGAGTCTGTTTTTGATACCTTAAGTTTAAGCTTCCTTTTAGACATTTGAGGAAACAGTAGAATATATGAATCCAGAACTCAGGACGAGAAATAGTTTGGAAAGTTAAAGGATATAGGTAACATTTAATGCCATAGGCCGAAATGGGAGATGAAGAAGTAAGGCAGTTGTCAGTGTGGACAGCTGTTTTGAGTTTTGCTATGGAGGGAAGCAGAAAATTGAATGATAGCTCAAAGAGGTTGTAAGGTCAATTTGGGGTTTCTTTTAATGGGAGATATGAAAGCATGTGTTTAAGCTGTAAGAAATGAGCCAATAGAAAGAGGGGAAATGATGCATAAAATGGGTAGTTTCAAGAATTGATTTCTAGAATTGATGAGATGATATGATGGGCCCCACAGCACAGAGGTGGTGCTGTGGTAGAGAACCTGCCTGCCAGTGCAAGAGACATAAGAGATACAGGTTTAATCCCTGGATCAGGAAGATCCCCTGGAGAAGGAAATGGCAACCCACACCAGTGTTCTTGACTGGAGAATCCCATGCACAGAGGGACCTGGCAGGCTACAGTCCATGGGAGTGCAAAGAGTCAGACACGACTGAAGCAACTTAGTACAGCACAGGTGGAAAAGTTAAGCCTTTCATAAGAGCAGTTCCATTGTAACTGGTTCTGAACACAGATTCAGGTAGGTCGGCTTTTGGTAAAAGATATAAAGGAGAGTTGATCTCTTGATTGCTTCCATTTTCTCACTGTAGTATGAAGTGAGGTCATCAAAACTGAGGGTTGAAGGAGGTGGTATTGAAGGTTTGAGGAGAGAGAGGAAGATGTGAAATAGTCTTTTCAGATTGAAAGTAAAATTATTAGGAAAATAGAATTTCCAGACATTACTGAATACCCATCTTTGTGTAATGTATTTCATAGAACACGTTAGTAGCTTTTTTCTTTTCTTTTTAAAGCATCCTGATATGTATGAGAGAGCAGTGCTAAGAAAAGATCATCAGAAGAAATACGGAGCAACTGTGGATCTTTGGAGCATTGGGGTAACATTTTACCATGCAGCTACTGGATCACTGCCATTTAGACCATTTGAAGGGCCACGTAGGAATAAGGAAGTGATGTAAGTGATTTCTCCATTTAAAATTAGAAATAATTTTTTAAATGTATATGTCTGCCTTTATTTCATCATGTTAGGTACACTATTGATCTAGCCATCATTTCTGATATTTTATACTATTTGATTTTTTAGTAAGAGTACAACCTTATAAAAATGTACAGAGATACTGTTTCATACTGTGTTCATATCTTATGTACAAAGTATAAATGGAATCCATATTTGGTCCATCCAGTCTTTGGTCCATATTAAAAATATTGTGCCTTCTGAAATTTATTTCAGCACTATTTAGTCCTTTTTGTGTGCTTATTAGTTTTTTCCTCCATATCCTAAAAAAATTAAAAAATACTTGCATGAAATAATAGAACCACTAATAGAATTAGTGGATCAAAAAGAAATATGAACTGACCTGATTTTTTTAACTATTTCAAAAATAACATTTAATGTAGTATTATTTTTCTAGTGTTGCTGTTTCAGTCCAAAACATTTTGCTGAATGCATTTTACTAGTACATTATACATTTATGCAACTGCCATAGTTACTAGGAAATTATTACTATATATGAAGTCACTGTTATAAACCAAATAATGGGAGAAAAAAGGGGTGGGTGGATTGTTAGATGTGAAATGTATTATAAAACTCACTTGTACATTGGCTGCACATCTTTCTATTTTGAAAGAAATTAGTGGTTGATCTTGCCTCGTGAGAAATAGCCTCTGCACACGTAAAACTATAAGGTGAGGTTATGAATGTTTTTCGGTTCAGTGAAGTATAACTCACTTGACAACCTTGATGTGTTCAACTGTTCTTTTAGATTTTGACGTTTCTCTCAAATCTTTATATATTTGACCCTGCCTTTTATAAGTGGAGCTTCCCTGGTGGCTCAGATGGTAAAGAATCTGCCTGCAATGCAGGAGACCCAGGTTTGATCCCTGGGTGGGGAAAATTCCCTGGAGGAGGAAATGGCCACCCACTCCATTATTCTTGCCTGAAAAATTCCATGGACAGGGGAACCTGCTGGGCAACAGTCCATGGGGTCACAAAGAGTCAGACATGACCGACTAACACTTTATAAGTAATAATCACAAATGTCAATATACAATCTTTAGTCTTAGAAAATTAGGAGAAGCATTTTTTTTCTTTTGTTTGTTTGAGGAGGTAAAACTAGTTCAGCTGATACCATGACTTTTGCTAAAACCTGAATGTTTTCCAGCAAGGAGAGCATACGTATTTGTGGGAAGAAGTTATCCATTAGTGTACTGATTTTGGTATAGCATCATCTTGAGACCACTTTTACAGCAATGTCCTTTTTATAAAATCTCTTCATTAATGAAGGCTTAGAGTCAGTTTCGTCTTTCCTCATTAAACATAAAGTGTGCCCAACAGTTAATCATGCTTTGCTGTCATAGGTGTTTTAAAGCAGTATCAGCATGTATTGCTGCACTAAGAATGGGTTAAATATAAGTGTGATGCTCTTTAATAAAGGAAACATGATTCATAAGCAACTGGGAATACCTGGCACATTCTAATACCATTACAAGAATTTTTTCCTTTAATTGCACAGAAACTAAACTTTTTATGAACATTGATGCTAATGAATGTTCAGAAGCACTTTAAGAAATAATAAGGATTGTTTTGCTGGACTATTGAGTGATATATTCCTCTCACATTATAGGAGTGTTGATCCCTCAGAATCTTATTTACATGTTAATAAATGTATTTAGATATGTATCTTAACAAAAGTTTTTTCAAGAGTTTCTAAGCATTACCTTAATTAAGAATTCTGCCATTCATTCTATTCACATCTCTTCTTGCATTATTCTCACATATCTCTACTTCTCCACAATCTGATCCTTCTCACATGAATGCAACTTATTTTTCACATTAATTTCCTTCTTTGAAGAATCTCTTAGTGCACAAATCCTGGCTGCCTCTACTGAAGAAGGAGCAAGCAGCTCAGATCAGTTGTCCCGGTTTCTTCTACTTTTTTAAAGAGTATGTTAATCTGCTCAGAGCACATTTATGTAGACATTAAACAAATAAAAAAATTATGTCAGAAATACTGTCTATAAACTTATATAAGATTCTGATGTGTTATGATTTACATTTTCATCCTGAAGGCATGAACCTCTTATTTCTCTCCTAATTTCAGATTTTGTTTTAGAAAGGGCTGACACCTGTAAGGCTGCTTTCATTGCCCCACCTCCATCATTATTAGTATTCTTTCATTTCTTCACTCATCTCTTTCTTGAATTCATCTTTATTTTTATCACCATACAGATTGTTTGGCTTTTAATTTTGCTACACACATCTAATCCTGTAATGTATATATATTTTCTCAATATGCAAAGACTTTCTGATACTGTGCTATGTTAGTTTTATCTTTTTTTTTTTTTAAAGAAAGCTATTGTTCATTCTGTACTAATTTCATGGTCCAGTTGACTGTGCCTTTGGATAATATGAGTAAGAGGGATTAGATGCTGGTCTAGAGACATTCTGTAACATAACTTTTTTGTGTTTGCTCAATTTTTTCAGATGGAAAAATGAACATTTTTGTTGTGAACATCAAGATGCTATTATATGGCACTCTGAGAGCCCAAATGAAAATTAGTTATGGCATATGTAAAATAGTCGTACAGCCACTCTTCTACTTCAGTCAGTCAGATTCAAAGTGTTTTGATTGTTTTATGGATCCTGTGAACATCAGTCACAAAGTTTTGTCTAGTAGATAATTGTAGGTGCATCTGAGGAAGTATTTTTGCAGAGCCCTTTGATAGGCTATGCAGTAACAAACTGCTTATTTTAATCTGCTTTTATTCCTCCCAAGGTATAAAATAATTACTGGAAAGCCTTCTGGTGCAATATCTGGAGTACAGAAAGCAGAAAATGGACCAATTGACTGGAGTGGAGACATGCCTGTTTCTTGTAGTCTTTCTCGGTAAGAATAGTGTATGTACCCTGTTCTCTTTGGTATTGGGATCTTTGTTGATTAAAGTCACCAATACTTAAGTGTAGTTTTGTTCTTAATTTTTCAGTAGATGTTATTAAAGCATGCCTTGATTTGTAATTTTTGTCTTTGTGGCAATGTAAAGATTGATTTGAGTCTATGTAAATAATTTTGCCAGATCTCTTTTAAGACATAGAGCATTCATAAATTTTTCAGATTGCTAATCACTGGTCTTAGAATTGTGTCCAGTGTGGGATTCCAGCTTAGGACTTTGATGTCTCTTGTGCTGACCTTCATTATGACAGAACACAAATAGTGATACAGATAGGAATAACTAGAGTTCTAAGAAACAAACATTGAAGAAGTCTAATATTACCTTCATTTTCAAAAAGTAATCATTATTCAAAAGGTGAGAAATAACAGTTTTCTACTGCTTTTTCCAGCATTTAAAAGTTCATATGGGTCTTAATATAGCAGCCAGAACTCAAATTATACATGAATCCTGTTATCACAGAGAGAGATTTAAGGTAAAGGAAATTAAAAGTAGAGAGTAAATTTTTTTTTCTGTTGTATATCTTTTTTATTGACATATATTTGATTTACAAAGTTGTGCTGATTTGAGAGTAAATTATTTTAGATTTTACTCTGGAAATAAAGCCAAGACAATCATCAGAATTTAAAATTTGTAATTACTGAATTACTTTCCATTTTTCTTGAGTGTGGGGATTGTATAATCCACAAGTGAACATACATAGGTTATGTTTTATTGGTTTAATGCCTTTTGGAATCTGTGGGTGCTTTTTGTATTACTTTCAACATATATGTAAATAAATATATTTATTCAAAATATTTGTTTACACTGTACATATATAATATATATACCACAAGTTAATGAAATATGTCCTGTCATTTTATGTATTAATATCTGTGAAAACTCATTTAAACAAGTAGTTCCAGTGCTAAAATCATTTTTGAAAACCACTGGCCTGACAGTTTCACTTTTGTGTGTTAAAAGTCTCCAAAACTAAATTGTGTCATGCAAGTAGAATTACCAAGAGAAAGTCACTTTATTGGAGAGCAGAAATTCAATGTTGTAATAGTGATCTGTGTTAAATTTTGATTTAGAAAAGTACCCATTTTGGAAATCTCGGGCAAAACTGATAAAATTTAAAGGGGTCAGGAAATGAGCACTTGCTGTTTAATGTTTAACTATATTGCTGACATTCACACAGTGTTTTGGCAGTCTGAACTATAGATTGCATATTTCAGGAGGGTAGCAGGCCTTATATGTCTAATTATTCTTCAGTACACTAAGTTATAAATTTTTTTATAAAAATTGCTTAGTTATCAAAGTATGTTATATGATTTTTTTAAATACTAAGGACTTTGAGTACTAACAGTCAACAATGAAAACAACTACCAAAAATGTAAGAACTACAGAAAAAAGATAATCATCTTCTTTCTCATATGGTTAGTCAAGACTAGATAGCCAGTGAGACAAACCTAACTCAGCTGTGAGTGAAGAGAGATATAAGTGAAAAATAGATTGACACTGTAATTGAAAGTTCATGTGTGTATGTAACTCAGAGCTCCACCAAATCCTCAGATTCAGATTGTCGTCAAGACTTGGTGGGCTTTCCCGGTGGCTCAGCAATAAAGAATCCACCTGCAATGCAAGAGATGCGGCAAAAGACCTGGGTTTGATCCCTGGGTTGGAAAGATTCCCCAGAGAAGGAAATAGCAACCCACTTGAATATTCTTGCCTGGAAAATTCCACGGACAGAGTCTGGTGGGCTACAGTATATGGAGTGACAAAGAGTCGGACATGACTGAGCATGCACATGCTGAGTACACATACCTTAAAAACTGTTAAAAGACAGTTATTTCATTGTCATGTAGTCAAGAATATATTTTTAAGATGACTTGAAATTCCATAAGTGAGCCTATTTAAACATATTTTAAAATTCAGGTAGTACATGAGAAAGAATTAAGTTCCTTCCATTTATTTTCTTTATATATATATATATATTAGTCAAAGATTGGAGGCTTCCCTAGTAGCTCAGACGGTAAAGTATCCACCTGCAATGCAGGAGACCCCAGATTCAGTCCCTGGGTCAGGAAGATCCTCTGGAGAAGAAAATGACAATCCACTCCAGTATTCTTACCTGGAGAATTCTATGGACAGAGAGCCTGGCGAGCTACGATCCATGGGGTCACAGAGTCGGACAAGACTGAGCAACTAACACAGTCAAAGATTATTCTTAGTTTAATTGGCATTAATTGATTGATAAATGATTATAGTGATTTTCCTTCTTGAAGTGTGCTACAAAAGGCATATGAATTCAGCATAAAAAATTAGGTCTTGGAGTGACATGTTAAAAGGACATTAATGACCCTAAAGTTAAACCATTATCCTCATGACCACACGGTGCCAGTCAACTGATCTCACCTGGATAGCCATGTATATACAATGTTAGGATGTTTGGAAAAGTAGAAAACTAGGGAAGGAGAGAATCAAAGAAAATAACATGTAAAAGCCAACATAAAAATACCATAACCCCTGGTTCATTGACAAGTAATATTAAATCAAGGTTACCTGGCTTTCCAAAAAGTTGGTCGATTTTTTACAATTTTAAATTAATCTTATCTGATATTGGTAATAACAGTTCCTTTGATGTGTTGGTAAATATTATGATTTTGTACTTAGATTCTTCATGTAACTCTTTTCAATACTATTTTAGGGGTCTTCAAGTTCTGCTTACTCCTGTTCTTGCAAACATCCTTGAGGCAGATCAGGAAAAGTGTTGGGGTTTTGACCAGTTTTTTGCAGAAACTAGTGATATACTTCACCGGATGATAGTTCATGTTTTCTCACTACAACAAATGACAGCTCATAAAATTTATATTCATGGCTATAATACGTAAGTACCTCTTTATGTTTTTTCCTATATCATGATGTTATGTAATAGTTACGTATCTTCACAAATCAGGTGAAGAAATAGAAAAGATGCATCAGCTTCATCAGATGTACCCATTTCTGGGAAGAAAGTGTTAGAAAATGTTTGAGTGCTTAGTAAATTACTTCTCACTTATCTTTGAAGTAAAAGGATTAATTTTCTAAAATTTACCAGTAAGCTAACTTGTTCTTAAACTACAAATTTTACAAGACTATTTTCCTTATGTGCCTTCTTTCAAATTACTTAACCACATAACTACAATTAGCGTTTACTAATAAATGAGCCAGATTTTATTAAGAGTATTGTCCTGTCACTTAACAATATTAAAGCATAAGACTTAAAGATAGTTCATGTAATTATTTGCATATGTGGCTTAAAGCCCTTGAGTGCTGGGGAAAGACCCATTCCTTTTATCTTTAAAGAGAAAGATTATACCTACATGATAAAAATCTACCCATGTGATAAAACTACATATAACTAAATCACACACACCTTTACATGTGGAACTAGGGAAATCTGAATAAGATAGGTAGATTATGTCAGTATCAAGGTCCTGATAAAATAGTGTACTATACTTATGCAAGATGTTACCATTGGGGGGAAACTGAGTAAAGAGTATTTAGTGTCTATACAATTTCTTTCAATTGCCGATGAACCTACAGTGATCTCAAAATGTTTCTTTTAAATGAAAGTGGAAAGCATTACACCCATTCTGTATGCCTTAGTTTCTATTTTAACAAGACTCAGGTAGCAGTTTTGATGCCTCATAAAATTAAAAAAGAGACTTTCACTGGTTATTTATTAAGGAATAAAATCAATTAGGTGGAATAAAACTTTAGACATTTTGTCTAATATCTGTATCCAATAAGGGGCTTCCCTGGTGGTTCAGATGGTAAAGAATCTGCCTGCAGTGCCGGAGACCCAGGTTTGATCACTGGTTCAGGAAGATCCCCTGGAGAAGGCAGTGGCTACTCACTCTAGTACTCACTCTAGTATTCTTGCCTGGAGAATTTCATAGACAGAGGAGCCTGGCTGGCTATAGTCTCTGGGGTTGCAAAGAGTCAGACACAACTAAGTGACTAACACTAACTAACATTACAATATTATAAACATTGAAAATAATATAAATAGAATGAATAAAATAATATAACATTAGGTTCAGTTCAGTTCAGTCACTCAGTCATGTCCGACTCTTTGCAACATGAACTGCAGCACACCAGGCTTCCCTGTCCATCACCAACTCCCAGAGTTTACCCAATCTCATATCCATTGAGTCGGTGAAGCCATCCAACCATCTCATCCTCTATCGTCCCCTTCTCCTCCTGCCTTCAATCTTTTGGAGCATCAGAGTATTTTCAAATGAGTCAGCTGTTCGCATCACGTGGCCAGAGTATTGGAGTTTCAGCTTCAGCATCCGTCCTCCCAATGAACACCCAGGGCTGATCTCCTTTAGAATGGACTGACTGGTTGGATCTCCTTGCAGTCCAAGGGACTCTCAAGAGTCTTCTCCAACACCACAGTTCAAAAGCATCAATTCTTTGCTGCTCAGCTTTCTTTATAGTCCAACTCTCACATCCATCATGACTACTGGAAAAACTATAGCCTTGACCAGATGGACTTTTGTTGGCAAAGTAATATCTCTGCTTTTTAATATACTGTCTAAAATATATTAATCATCATCTATATTTTGGTGCTTAATAGCCTGAATAGAAATGTAACATAGTTGGATGTTGGCCACTATTTCATTATAAGAGTATATGTGTACATAGAAAGCCCACCTGAGCCCAAGCCAAAAATCACAGCAGAGGCTTTTTGGCAGAGAAAAATCACAACATTGCTGCTGGAATGTTGGTTTGTTTCTTTTCTTCATGGATCTCTTTAGGGAGAATCTACCTTTTCCCGCAAAACATCATTTTGAAAATACCTGACTTTATTAGCTTATTTAACACATATTATATACTCATGTTATAAGTGATGTTCTCAATTCCATATATATTTAAGTCATTTAGTCCTCACAACAGTTCTGTGAGGTGAGGACTGTTACTCCCATTCTGTACATAAAGAAGCACAGCACAGAGAAGTTAAATAGTTTAAGGTAGTAAGGAAGTGGTAAGCAAACAAACTGAAATTTGAACCCAGCTGTTCTGACTCCAGTCAGTGACCTCCATCTGTCTTCTGTGTTGGCTCCTGTTTGTGAAATATTAAGACTCCTGTGAATTGCACATGTCCAATATAGGTGTCCAGACATAAAAATGTCTTGGAATTGACTTTAGTAGACTTTATAGTGTCCACATCAACAAAGCATTTCTGTGGACTGGTCACAATATAAAGTTTTACTGAGTAATGGATGTCGTGGCACTGGTTTTAAAAAACAGATTTTACCTCTCATTTTATCCCAATTATGTTGTCCTTTTCAATTTTTCTCACATAGTGCTACTGTATTTCATGAACTGGTGTATAAACAAACCAAAATTATTTCTTCAAATCAAGAGCTTATATATGAAGGACGACGTTTAGTTCTAGAACCCGGAAGACTGGCACAGCATTTCCCTAAAACTTCTGAGGAAAACCCTATCTTTGTAGTAAGCCGGGAACCTCTGATACCATAGGATTGATATATGAAAAAAGTAAGTGGAGATTTTTCTTACTGTTCTCACTAGCCATTAAAATACAGCAACAGACTGGGACTTCCTGTGGTCTAGTGGTTACAGCCCCACACTCTCACTGCTGAGGGCCTGAGCTCCGCCTCTGGTTGGGGAAGTGAGATCCCACAAGACACACAGCACAGCCAAAGGGGAAAAACATACAAATGATGGTCATCTTCATAAAGCGGATTAATGATGACATTAATGTGGAACTTTTATAAATATTAAAATTTCTAAGTTAATCGAATGAGTAGTAGTAAAATTTAAAATCCTCATGGGTAACAGGATTTGACAGTAAATATTTTGTTTATAAAATGGTAAAATACTTTGTCATACATGTTTTACTGTAGCTCTCTGCTTTTAGTATTTTACTAACTCTCAGAATAACCTTTTGTATCATAAATTTCAACAAATGTTTATTGTTTCCAGGGTGAACAGGACCCTTTGCCAGGCTTTGGAATCTAAGAATAATTAGATCTGTATTTTGGAATCTTTCAAATTATTAATTCTGATGGTGAAAAAAAAATTACCTGGATTTTTACATTTCTATTTAGATCTTTGGGATTTGATTTAGATTTAAAGAAAAGCATTGAACTTGTTATGTTGGAATATATTTAAGAAAAAGAGGTGAAACTCCTAAGAAGTACTGCAGGTAGTAATTTGTTAAAGAATGAGCTTTTGTTTTGTTTTAAACCACAGAAAGAACATTAAAGAGTTTTATCGCTAATGTTTAATTTAAAGGTAATTTAGAGGTTAATGTTTAATTTGGAGGTTGATGTATAAAGGATAAAATAATGCATTTTTTATTTCTGATTTTAACTATTTTATTTCATATTTCAGTTTCCCTCCCTAAAGTACATCCACGTTATGATTTAGATGGGGATGCCAGCATGGCTAAGGTTAGTATTTAATTAAATTACTATTTAAACGTCTGAATTAAAATTATCAATAATGGAAGCAATAAAAAGTGTATCTTTAATACACCTGTATAGCTCAGGAAATTATTCATTTAGATTGTTATGCATTACAAATTGTCTCATGTTCTCTCTTCATTATATCTTTTCTTGAACTCATAAGAAAATGTTCTCCATTGAAACAATGCATGTTTACCATTATTATATTAAGGATGAAATGCTTATTGCAGTTGTATCTGTCCTAAGCTTTTAGGAACTAGTAGCTTTATCCTGTTTTTGATGATAAAAATAGGAATGTTTGAAAATTCTTATGTGAAAGTTTTTCTTATCCTATACCACAGTTTAGCACCAAATATTGACACTTTGTATTTTCTTCATTAGGCAATGACAGGAGTTGTGTGTTACGCCTGTAGAATTGCCAATACCTTGCTGCTTTATCAGGAATTAATACGAAAGGGGATACGATGGTTGATGTAAGTAATGGATTGAAATTTGAAAATTGATCTTCACATAGGCCTCACTAAATAACTGATCATCTCTTCATGGGTACTTTACCTCTTGAGACTAGGTAGGGTCATGTGCATGATTATTCCTATAGTACATTTGTTTCACATTTAGTTTACAAAATATTTAGCAGCTTTTTTTTTTCTTTAATTTTATTTCTACAAAATATAAGACAGGACAAATAGTATCTGAATTTTTAAATTTTTAAAAATTAAATTTTAAAACAAATCAGGAGAAAATGGGACTTCCCCAGTGGTCCAGTATTTAGGACTCATGCTTTCACTGCCATGGTCCCATGACCCTAAGGAATGTTTTGTGGATGAGTATATATGTCCTCACAGAAGTGGAGAATGAATGGTCTCTTTTAAAAATCATGCCTCTAGTTCTCTACAACGTCATTTGAAGCTTTTGGATTTTATAGACACATAATGATGGACTCATGGTGCTCCTGGGCTTTAATGCTTGTGACAGTTTATGTATACCCACTTCACACCTGTCCTTCCCCTCTCACAAAAACATACATGAAGTGTTTCATCATTCTTGTTCTGCTGTTTTTTCTCAGAAGAAAAAAGTATAAGCCTCTTTTTTTTCTGTCACCTTTATGTTAAACCTGTCATTTATGCTTCTAATATTTTTTTATGTGTTCACATACCCAATTTGTAAACCTATGCTTTTCTCTTTCCATTAAGAAGCCTGTTTATTTTTACTAAATGGTTTCTGGAAAAATCTAAATGTTGACTTCATTCAGTATCATAGCATTGTTACTAACAACTCTTGTTTTCTCTTGCTCTTTTCTGTCCAAGTCACAGCTCTATGAACCTTTTATTTCTTTACTTATTAGTTTTTAATTCAGTAAGTCATAAGAAGATAGTTTTTCATGTAGACCACTGTTTGCAAATTTTTTCAAATAGTAAATATTTTAGAGTTTGTGCGCCACAAGTTTTCTTTGTTTTCATTTTGTTTTTACAAACTTTAAAAATGTAGATACTCTTTTTAGCAGAAACAGACATCAGGCCTTAGTTTGCTGACTTGATATAGATCAGAAGCTCTTCAGTTATATACTGTTTCATTATATGTTACCTTAGAGATCATATTAATTGATTTAAAGTATAAATCAGACAGTAGTCTACTATGAACAGTAAAAATTAATTCTGGTGGTATAAAATGTAATGCTGTTCAGCTTATTTGTGTGGTTGAAGGTTAATTTTTATTCCTTAATGTAATTTTAATGCCTTAGATTTCCAAATTATTGACCTGGTAATGGTTTGTGCCCTGAATAAGTGTTACAGAGATGCTTTCAGTAATAAAAAGGTAATTGGCTTTCATAATATATCAAGACTGTTAAGAAGTTTGTCTGAACAGAAGGTAGTACAGCAGTGTAATTAGTGAAAGACAACAGCAAATAAATAATTCCCTAGATAAAGTAATAAGAATATTATTATTTTTTAGAGAATTAGTTAAAGATGACTATAATGAAACTGTTCACAAAAAGACAGAAGTTGTGATCACGTTGGATTTCTGCATCAGAAACATTGAAAAAACTGTGAAAGTGTGAGTAGATTGCCGTCTTACTGATAATGGTTAAAACGTTAACTATTATTCCATTCTGTTTAATTTGTTTAGTTATTGTTAACATGATATAGCATGCCATGCAAGTCTTTCTGTTAAGGGGCAACCTTAGATTAAGTCACTTCCTCACAAAGGCAGAAATATCCAGTTGTTTCAGTAAGAAATGAATACCATCTCTTTGGTAGCATTTTCTCCTTCCCTTTGAAAAGGAAAAGGAATCTGAAATAGAAACATTTCATTTTTTTACCTTGCTAAGCAGACAACTCTGCATAGGAAATATAAAACCTGTAATCAAAGGAAGTAGGAAGTTATTCTAAAACTGTATTTTGAAAGTATTTTCAGAATTTTGGGATTATTCTTCAGTTTATTCTTCACTTCAGTCACTCAGTCATGTTCAACTCTTTGCAACCCCATAGACTGCAGCATGCCAGGCTTCCTTGTCCATCACCAACTCTCAGAGCTTGCTCAAACTCATGTCCATCGAGGCGGTGATGCCATCCAACCAGCTCATCCTCTGTTGTCCCCTTCTTCTCCTGCCTTCAGTCTTTCCCATTATCAGAGTCTTTACCCATGAGTCAGTTCTTTGCATCAGGTGGCCAAAGTATTGGAGCTTCAGCTTCAGCATCAGTCCCTCCAATGCATATTCAGGACTGATTTCCTTCAGAATTGATCTGTTTAATGCCCTTGCAGTCCAAGGGACTCTCAAGAGTCTTCTCCAACACCACAGTTCAAAAGCATGTGCTTCAGCTCTATATTAATAAGTTTACTCTTATATTAGTATTTAATTGACTCTTATTATTCTTTAGTTTACTCTTACTGTTACTTAGTTTACTCTTATTTACTATTGTTTAGTTTACTCTTACTTATTCCTGAGAATGCCTTTTGAAACACAGTGATATTTTAAACTGCCCTGTTACTAGGCTATACTACTTTTACTGCATAGGAAAAATAATAACTGAACCTGTATATACTGCTGACCTCCATTAAATCAGAAATCTAGTATTTTGACGATTATCCTGGCATAAGACTGAATAAAGTTGTCATTTATAGTTTATCTTTAATCTGCACATTTATAAATACAAATATATAAAATTTCATTTTTATAGAGACATCAGGTTTTCTTGGAATTGTTGATTGTAGGCTTTGCATTCAATATTCTGTTCTTAAATTGTTATGATAATAGGTCAAATATAATTTATGAAACATCTTTTAAGATCTATGCTCATTTAATTTTTCTGTACTTGTTTTTGTACAGATATGAAAAGTTGATGAAGATCAACCTAGAAGCAGCAGAGTTAGGTGAAATTTCAGACATACACACCAAGCTGTTGAGAGTAAGTGTTTACAAAATTATGACAATTGTAGGTTCATAGTCTATTCCTTTGGTGACAAGATTAGAAATGAACATTCCTAGAGAGATGATGTACCTAAAGATCTCAGGAGAAATAGTAGCCTTTTCCCACCGTAGAAAACTTTATAATTACTTAAATACCCTTTACTGCCATGAAGTTCTTCATGACATTTCCAAATGCCTTCTTTGCGTTAAGCCCATTTCTCTATCTCTCTTCTCTTCTCTCCTCTGTCTTTAGAATTCACAGGGCTCTTGTGTTGCTTTTGTGGAAATTAAAACAAGTTCATAAATGTAATTTGACATGCAGAATGTATAAACTAGTTTAGAAATAGATACAAATTAGGAAAATACCCGATCTTTTCTAAAATAAAAAGTAAGGAAAGATAGATTTGAGTTTCTCAAGGCAGTGATTTGTTTCTATAACTAAAAAAGAAACTAGGACAAAAATCTCTGGTGAAAAATGCAATAACATTTCAGGTAATCTCTGGATCTCTTATTAAAATGTGTAGTAGAAGAGCATGAAATTATATATTGAGAACTGACTCCTAATCCCTGATATGTACCTGTTTACCAAACGATTCCTGCCTGGCTACTTAAGCATTTTGCATTCTTGCTTTTTTCTTCTTTAAAATGGGTAGTTTCTTACTCTGCCTACCTCACAGGTTATTGTACCAATTAAATGAGATAAATAAAAATGCTATATATACTCCTGCAAGCTTTTAGTATTTAAGTATTCTTTCATGAAATGGATGTTAAAAGTTTTAGAACTTGCTTTTATACTCCTTTTCTCTTTCCAAGCTTAGGCTGATTTTTAGTTATTTCTTTTCCTCCATTTTAGATCTGAAATAGTGATTTTCCAAATATGAGCCATGAACAACTAGTAGTTGTAAAGTTTAGTGCGTTGCAACCAGCAATGCTTTAAACATGAAATAGAATAGAAAATGTCAGAATGCATCACATATAAGGATATTACTAGTCCATGAAACTTTCTGTTCAGTTTTACTGTTTATACTTTAATGATACTGGGTTAAAACAAAGTGAACTTCTTTCTATAGGTTATGATCAAAAAGTTTAAAAAATGTTTCTGTAGAATAGACATGAAAAGTCAGAGAAACAGGAAATAGTTTTCCCCAGTATTTGTCCATATTAAAATATAGGCAGTCATATTGTTGTAAATGTTTTCTATTATTTTTTCTGCTTTTGTTTTAGAACTTGACTTACCAGCTCATAGACCTCACGGCACTTTCAAGTGCCAGTGTCGTTTCAGCACTTTGAATTGAAATTGTATGTTTTCTTTCATGGAGTCCAAAATGTTTCTCATTTTTATGACATTTTTGTGAGGATTTAGATTTCGTAGGAGAATGAAAGCATGGATGGTTAAAATATTCATGGAGTGTTACAAAGTCAGGGCTTTAACTTCAGGTCATTTATTTTTCACCAGATTTCAGTGTTTTTCGTCATACATGTGGAGTTGTTGTAGCTCCTTTTCCTAATGGAGACCTCAAAATTTTTTCCCACCATAAAAATAAGATATATAGAAAGGGTTATGTATATACATACCAATCAAAAATGATTATTAAAAGATCTGTTCAGTGCCCTGCAGCAGTGATTCTCAGAGTAATTCTTGAAACAGTAGCCTCACCTCTCATGAAAACTTGTTAGAAATGCACATTTGGGGGCCCCACCTGTTGAATCAGAAACTGATGGTAGGGCCCAGCAATCAGTGTTGCAAGCTCTCCAGATGATTCTGTGCTGCTTAAATTTTGTCAATCACTGTTTGGTTGTCTTTTTATATATATTATTAATCGATTTTTTTCCCTATGTATATACAGTTTTTTTATTTTTTGTATGACATTATAGTAAAGGCATTTTTCAGGGGTTTTTTTTTGTTGGTAATACTACTTTTTATTGTTTTTGACTGTATTCAGCATGTGGGATCTTAGTTCCCCAACCAGGGATCAGACCCACACAAACTGCATTGGAAGTGCAAAGTCTTAACCGCTGGATGGCCCGGAAGTCCCACTACTTTTTAAATTGCTAAGTCACTTCAGTCGTGTCCGACTCTGTGCGACCCCATAGACAGCAGCCCACCAGGCTCCCCTGTCCCTGGGATTCTCCAGGCAAGAACACTGGAGTGGGTTGACATTTCCTTCTCCAATGCATGAAAGCAAAAGGTGAAAGTGAAGTCGCTCAGCCAGGTCTGACTTAGCGACCCCATGGACTGAAGCCCACCAGGCTCCTTCATCCATGGGATTTTCCAGGCAAGAGTACTGGAGTGGGATGCCATTGCCTTCTCCGGACTTTTTAAATAGACATTTAATAATATTACAGCCAATTGATTTTTTATTAGTTTTATTTATTACCCCCCTAATGTTGGTCCTTCAGGTTGCTTGCTATTTCACATACTTTTGTGCTATAAAAAAATAACTTTGTCCATAAACTATTTTCCATATTTTAGAACTATAAGGTAACACATTCTTAACATTAGTGTTAAGAAAGATATAAAGCATGAAAAGCAAGATATGTATTTCGCTATATAAGAATTTAAAGTCTTTTTTTCCTTTAGTCTGCTCCACATGGCTTGTGGGATCTTAGTTCCCTGATCAGGGATTGAACTCTGGCCACTGGCAGTGAAAGCATGGAGTCCTAATTACTGGACTGCCATGGAAATCTCAAGATCCCTATATGTAAATGAAAAAAAAATGTTAAAAAACAAATAGATTGAGAAAATGAGATAAAGTGTTTTTTTTTTCTTTTCTTTTTTTTTTTTTTTAATCAACACAGCTTATACAAATGCATAAAGTGAAGTTACTCAGTCATGTCTGACTCTTTGTGAACCTATGGACTGTAGCCTACCAGGTTCCTCCATCCATGGGATTTTCCAGGCAAGAATACTGGAGTGGGTTACCATTTCCTTCTCCAGGGGATCTTCCCAACCCAGGGATTGAACATGGGTCTCCTGATTGCAGGCAGACCCTTTACCAACTGAGCCACCAGGGAATTTTTTCCCTAACAAATGCATAAGGAAAACATTAAATCTGCAGTAAATAGACATACAACATTTAGAAATGATTTAAAAATGAATAGATCTACATGAAACTCTTGGGGTAAAAAGTTCAACCCCAATAGTAATAGAAAATTGCCTATTAGGATAACAGTAAGATACCATTTTGTCTTTCAAATTAACAAGGTTTTAAAAATTATCCCTTCTCTCCAACCTTACCTCAGTCTTTTCCTGTCTCTTTTCACTCCATGTCCATTTATTTCTCTGCCCATTTAAACAAATGAGCACACACATAACTCTGGGCCAGGCCTGTTCCAGGCAGCAGAATAGCCACGATGACTAAGATCCCTGCACTCCTCAAGTTACGGTTGTTTGCGAAATATTCATTTCTAACTCCCTGTCCTGAACTGGCTTAAGGCTTCATCTCCTTTTCCTTGCTGTGAGTGATGTTATGGGCTGGATTGTGCCCTCTAAAATGATTTACTGGGAATTCCTGGCAGTTCAGTGATTAGGACTCCATGCTTTCACTGCTGAGAGTTACGGGTTCAATCCCTGGTGCAGTAACTAAGATCCCACAAAGCATACAGCACAGTAAGCAAGCAGGCAAATAAGTAAGACTGTATGATACCAATGCTAACAGAGTAGAGTGAAAAGGGCACCTTTGTTGCTAGTAGCTGCCTAAACCATCACTTAAAACTTTATTTGAAAAACAATAATATATATCAGGACATTTAAAATATTCAAATATATTTATCCTCTAAGTCTAACCATCTTTTCTTTGTAAGTTATAAGATACTCAGATCTTTGGTAGATAAGTGATAAATTTATTAAGCTTAAAATGAACAGGGTCTTAGATGAGGTTTCTTTGCATTTTTTGTTTTTATGAGGACCTTTTTTAATCTCTAAACAAAGAGAACACAATTTTGCATACCTACATTTATACTTGGGGTTATGCTAATAGTTCTCCTATTTGATCTTCATGAGATAAAGTACTAACCATACTTTGTAACTAAAGAAACAGAAGCTTAATTGAATTATTACAAGTATTTTGTGTGTTTTTTAAAAAGAATATTTGATGTAAGCAGTGTTTATAAAATGTATTCATAATCATATTTTATTATATTGTCATATGATAATTGTTCCTATCATTTTGAATACAACCTAAGAAACTGTCCTTGCATTTAAAGGTAAAAATAATTATTCTGACCTTGAAGTAATCTACAAAAGAAATACTGTTCAGCTCCATTGGCACTGTGATTTTCATACCTGATTTTTGATAATCTGGATCTAAACACTTTGGTTTTATTTAGCTTTCCAGTTCTCAGGGAACAATAGAAACCAGTCTCCAGGATATTGAAAGCAAATTGTCTCCAGGTGGATTACTTGCCGATACATGGACCCATCAAGAAGGCACTCATCCCAAAGATAGACAGTAGGTTATAAGTGCATTGGTAGTTTCTGCTCTTATTATTAAATGTCCTTTTTCACCTCGACTCAGTTAATTTATTTGGATTTTTCTTCCTAAAACAGTGTAGAAAAGCTACAAGTCCTGTTAAATTGCATCACAGAGATTTACTATCAGTTCAAAAAAGACAAAGCAGAACGTAGTAAGTAAAATTTCCCATTTGTTAAATCTGATGAGTCAGTCCTATTGGTTGTAATTCAGTTGAATTATTTGCTATATTTAATGAAGATGTCTACATAAGTGATTTATTTCAGAGACTTGATTTCTGTAAGCAAAGAGGTTGAATGTATTAAAATTTCAACCTTTTGAATATTTCAAATCAGGGATCATGGACTCTAAAACCTCTATGGCCATGCACATAAAAGAAAGGAGACTCGCCAGTGGAGACTGAGGGGAAGTAGAGAGGAGCCCCTCCCCAACCCTGCCCTCATCAGAAGGGGAGAGCCAGTACTCAGATTCACCTAATTGTTTTTCCAGTCTTCCTAGATCTCAAGAGAAGCTAGAAATAGACTTTACTAGTAATATCCTGATTTTTAAATGTTGACTTTTTTTTTTTAATGTTAGCAATATATAGATCAAACAAAAGAATTTGTGGGTTATATCTACCCATGGGTCACAAATTTGTAACATCTGCTTTAAACTCTTAGGCTTTTTGAAGTAATAATCTCAGAAAACAATTGCATGTGATTTTATGCTTCTACATTTATAAAAGTAATATATATTTTTATTTTTAGGACTAGCTTATAATGAAGAACAAATCCACAAATTTGATAAGTAAGTGTCCAGATTATGGTTTTTTAATTATATTTATTTATTTTAATTGATGATTGCTTTACAATATTGGTTTGATTTCTGCCATACATCAGCATGAATTAGCCATAGGTATACATATGTCTCCTCCCTCTTAAACCTCCCTCCTGCCTCCTATCTCCCACCTTTTTCCACCCCTCTAGGTTGTGACAGAGCCCCAGTTTGAGTTCCCTGAAAGCAAATTTCCATTGGCTATCTGTTTTATGTGTTAGTTTATATGCTTCCATGCTACTCTCTCCATTCATCTCACCTTCTCCTTCCTCTCAGATTATGTTTAATAATTATTTTTGGTTATATTGTTAATGAGATTCTTCTTAAAGTTGTGATTAATCACAATAAAAAATACAAATGGCTGGCTTTATATAGAACTGTTACTGAATGTGCACATATTTGAGGCCTACTCACCTGGCTCCCTGGTTCAGAGGTTACAGATAGGAGAATGAGGGGGATAGTCTTCTTCTGCCTCCTGTGCTCTGATTACAGAAGGACAGATAATAGAGAACATAGGTGAGGGCACACTTAACCACTTCTTTAACCTTAACCTCATTCAGTAAATAAATTTGACCATTGTCCACTATGAACTTTCTTTTTCTTCTCTTGCTGCTATAATGTCTGTCTTAGAAACCTTAGGCGCTTTCTACTGTAAATATCCTAAACCCACAACAGTCGTTATGGGAAATAAATTTCATATATTTTAAGACTTTAATATTGGAAATTGAGACAGTGACGTTGCTTTAAGCCTCTGATCATTTCTAAATTACAGGCAAAAACTGTATTATCATGCAACAAAAGCTATGACCCACTTTACGGATGAATGTGTTAAAAAGTATGAGGCTTTCTTGGATAAGTCAGAAGAATGGATGAGGTAAGTAAACTTTTTGGGGGGCAATTAGTGGTTGGCTGCACAATATACAATCTAATCTATATTACACATTTTAAGTAAGGGTAATATTTCCTTAGACTGCTTATTAATTGATTCTTTTTGGTTTTCAGAAAGATGCTTCACCTTAGGAAACAGTTATTATCCCTAACTAATCAGTGTTTTGATATTGAAGAAGAAGTATCGAAGTATCAAGACTATACTAACGAGGTATAGCTTCAAAATTTTCTAGAAAAAAGCCTTTTTCCTATTCAGTTCAGTTCAGTCGCTCAGTCATGTCCGACTCTTTGTGACCCTGTGAATCACAGCACACCAGGCCTCCCTGTCCATCACCAACTCCCTGAACTCACTCAGACTCACGTCCATCGAGTCAGTGATGCCATCCAGCCATCTCATCCTCGGTCGTCCCCTTCTCCTCCTGCCCCCAATCCCTCCCAGCATCAAAGTCTTTTCCAATGAGTCAGTTCTTCACATGAGGTGGCCTAAGTACTGGAGTTTCAGCTTCAGCATCATTCCTTCCAAAGAATCCCAGGGCTGATCTCCTTCGGAATGGACTGGCTGGATCTCCTTGCAGTCCAAGGGACTCTCAAGAGTCTTCTCCAACACCACAGTTCAAAAGCATCAATTCTTCAGCGCTCAGCCTTCTTCACAGTCCAACTCTCACATCCATGCATGACCACTGGAAAAACCATAGCCTTGACAAACGGACCTTAGTCGGCAAAGTAATGTCTCTGCTTTTGAATATTAGGAAAAATTAAAATTCTTGTCAATTTATATCTGATAATGATTGAAAAGAGAGAAATAGGATATAATATGCCTGTATTCAGCTCCATTTGCTCATTTGTGATATGTATTTTTTTAATATACATAGTGTAACATTTACCATTTAAATCACTTTTAAAGATATTTATTTATTTAGTCTTCCCTGGTGGCTCGGACAGTAAAGAATCTGCCTGCGATGCCAGAGACCCGGGTTCTATCCCTCAGTCAGGAGGATCCCCTGGAGAAGGGCATGGGCAACCCGCTCCAGTATTTTTGCTTGGAGACTCCCATGGACAGAGGAGCCGGCAGTATAGTCCATAGGGTGGCAGAGAGTTGGACACGACTGAGCAGCTGGCGCACCTGTTTGTGTGCCTGTGTCTCGTCTCAGTTGTCACAGGGGACCTTCCGTTGTGGCGAACACACTCTCTAGTTCTGGCACTCGGGCTCTCCAGCTATGGTGCAGACTCGAGAGTGAGTGGGCTCAGTAGTTGTGGTCGCTCCCCAGCAGGTGGGATTATTAGTTCCCCAACCAGAAATCAAACCCACATCCCCTGCACTGTTGATTTCCCACCAGGGAAATCCATGTGATACATATTTTGAGCCAAATTTCAAGAACTTAGGTGTTTTTAATTATAAAGCAGCTAATAGATCATTTTTTATCATCTAAAAAGTTTTTTTTTAAGAGTTTTAGTTTAAGTATTATTGATAGTTTTGAAATTACAGCATAAAGCTACAACAGGCTTATTAAAACCTGTAACATTTGTTCCAAGATCTATAGTAAGTACTCTGTTCTGTGATTGATGTGGTTTTTTTGTTTTTGATGTTTTAGTTACAAGAAACTTTGCCACAGAAAATGTTTGCAGCCTCCAGTGGAATCAAACATACCATGACCCCAATTTATCCATGTTCTAACACATTAGTAGAAATGACTCTTGGGTAAGAAATTTATTATTTGGTAACTTAATGTTTCTATTTGTTTTTATTTTGTTTTACTTGCTCTTTTATTTTGAAATGTTTTATATTTGTTAGGAATACATTTGCTAGTGTTATTTAATGGCTTAGATCAATCTAGAGAATTAAACATACTATAAATATAATGGTAGAACATTTGCTTACTTTTTTTAAGCAGATACTTTTATCTTTATTTTGAATATAGTATGAAGAAATTAAAGGAAGAAATGGAAGGGGTAGTTAAAGAACTTGCTGAAAATAATCATATTTTAGAAAGGTGAGTAATTAAAAAAATTCTGCCTGGTGATTATGCAGTTATGCAAATAATGCATATTAAGTCAGAACCCTTAGGTTTTGTGAATTTCATGATGCCTTTTAATGTTTGGGGTTGTTTGGATAAAGAAAAGACAATTGTGATTGATTTCATTTTATAGAAGCACTGCTTAATATTAGATTGGTGCAAATGTAATTGCAGTTTTGGGTCATGAATGTTAAATCATTATAACGAGGCTCAAACACATCTTTATTAGTCAAAATGCTGCTGCTGCTAAGTCGCTTCAGTTGTGTCCGACTCTGTGCAACCCCATAGACAGCAACCCACCAGGCTCCCCCATCCTGGCATTCTCCAGGCAAGAACACTGGAGTAGGTTGCCATTTCCTTCTCTAATGCATGAAAGTGAAAAATGAAAGTGAAGTTGCTCAGTCATGTTCGACTCTTAGCAACCTCATGGACTGCAGCCCACCAGGCTCCTCCGTCCATGGGATTCTCCAGGCAAGGACACTGGAATGGGTTGCCATTTCCTTCTCCAGTGCGTGAAAGTGAAGTTGCTTAATTGTGTCTGACCCTCAGTGACCCCATGGACTGCAGCCTTCCAGGCTCCTCTGTCCATGCAAGATAGGCACCATTAAAATCAACAAATATTTACCAACGAGAGATAAATGTGTTTATTCCTATAGCATAAAAATCCATGCTTCGGGATTTGACGAACTCTTGGACAGAATTTTCTGCTTCCTACTGGAAGCATTTTCCCTCAAAAAGTTGTCCAGATGCTTGAAGAAGTGGTAGTCAGTTGGCAAGAGGTCAAGTGAATATGGCAGATGAGGCAAAACTTCATAGCCCAATTTGTTCAGCTTTTAAATGTTGGTTGTCTGACATGCTTTTGGACATTGTCATGGAGAAGAATTGGGCCCTTTCTGTTAACCAGTGCTGGCTGCAGGTGTTGCAGTTTTGTGTGCATCTCATCGATTCGCTGATCATACGTCTCTCAGATATAATGGCTTTGCCAGGATTCAGAAAGCTGTAATGGATCTGTTGGGCAGCAGACCACCAGACAGTGACCATGACTTTTTTTGGGTCTAAGTTTGGCTTTGGGAAGTGCTTTAGAGCTGCTTCTCGGTCCAAACACAGACCTGGTCATCGCTGGTTGTTTATATAAAATCCATTTTTTGTCCCACATCACAACCAACTGAGAAACGGTTTGTTGTTGCATAGATTAAGAGAAGACGACACTTCAAAACTGCAATTTTTTTGGTTTTGTGGTCAGCTCATGAGTCACCTGCTGGCCAAAGCAGGAGACTTAAGAAATGTGTCCGATCCCCCGGGTCAGGAAGATCACCTAGAAGAGGGCATGGCAACCCACTCTAGTGCTCTTGCTTGGAGAATCCCATGGACAGAGGAGCCTTGTGGGCTCCGGTCCATGGAGTCTCAAAGAGTCAAACACAGCTGAGGTGGCTGAGTGCGCGTGCACGTGAGGTACCGACTTCTCGAGGTTTCTCACCTTTCCAGTTTGCTTCAAACACCAAATGACCATAGAATGGTTGACGTTGAGTTCTTTGGCAACATCTTGTGTATTTGTAAGAGGATCAGCTTTGATGATCCTCTCAATCGGTCGCTGTCAACTTCCAATGCCCAACCACCATGCTTCTCATTTTCAAGGCTCTCATCTCCTTTCAAAACTTCTTGAACCACCACTGCACTGTACATTCATTAGCAGTTCCTGGGCCAGATGCATTGTTTATGTTGCAAGTTGTCTACTCTGCTCTATGCCTCATTTGAACTCAAAAAAGAAAATCACTCAAATTTGCTTTTTGTCTAACATCATTTCCATAGTCTAAAATAAATATAAAATAAACAGCAAGTAATAAGTCATTAGCAAAAACACGTAAAGTGAGACATGCACATTAATATGATGTCTGACAACATAACCACATTTATTTAAAAATGTATTCTAGTATCAAATGGCAAATTTCAACAGTGTAAAACTGCAATTTTGCAGCAACCTAATAGAATTCTTTGAATCAGTCTGTGAAAACAAAAATCTCTTGCATATTATTTTTCCAAACATTTTCTCATTAGAATCATCATCTTCAGTTCTGAAATCAGAGTTGCTTAGGAGATGGCAGCACTCTGATAGTGTAACTCACAGAACCCTCTGCACATCCTTGCACGTGAGCATCATCTGTTCATTGAGTTCTTTGAGGAGCTGAGTGTCTGCTTATCTCCAGACTCCTAATAGATCCAGGAGAAAAAGTTGGAAAACATATAGAGCCAATAAAGCCACTTCATTGGCTATTTTTCTCATATTCCTTGTCTGTGTTTCTCAGAGGAGTGAAGTCATACTTGGCTCATGAAGGAAAAGCCTTCTTTTTCTAGCCTGTAGGTGTTCCTCTGGAGGTCGTCTCACCACCAAGATGTTAATGCAAGGACATCGTGTTTATGTGGTGTTTTGTGCACTTGAAGAGCACTCTCATGCTGTATGGCCTCACTAAGCATGCGTTCCAGCCTTGCATTCCAGGGTCCAGCAGATAGTCTTTGTCAGTGTTCCACAGATGCTGATGTTCATACCTGAGAAGATGAACTGGAGCTGGAGCCCAGCCTCCTATCTCCTCACATCATCTTCCCCCTACTAACCCTGTTCTCTCAAATAAAAGACCACGCAGCTTCCTAAGGCTTGAAAAGATTAAATGTCAGGAAATCACATATTTGAGCTACATGCAGAAAGTTATCAGACACTTCTGTAGTATCATCAGCCTTCTTAATGAATTTAATGAATTGGTAAGTTAACTTTTAGCCATAGTAATTGTAAAAATTGAAATAAAAGTCATCATCTACTGTCTCACACTTCTTTATCCCCATAGAAGTAATCAGTGTTAATAGTTTGTTGTGCATGTGTATTTTATAAGAATGGAATCATTCTGTTCACACTGGGTTATTCTTTGTTCACTTAAGGCTATGTATCAAAAGTACTTTTTCATATCCATACCTATAGCTTTAGTTTTCTCATTTTCAGCAGCTGCCTGGTACTCTAGTGTATTCATCTACCATATCTATTTAGTGCATCCCTATTTATTGGGCATTTAAATTGTTTCTAATTTTTCACAATTACAAACCATGCTTCAGTGAAATACATGTTCATATTATCTCTTCATGTGCTTGTGTAAGAATTTTTGAAGGGTTGATTTCTTGATGTTTCTAGATATGGAATTGTTGGGTCTAAGGTTATGCCCATTTAAATTTTGATAAGTTGTTAGTTTGTTCTCTGAAAGACTTGTTTGTTTTCCCATTGAATGTTACCACTTTTTCAAGTGCCAATTTGTTTAGTAGGAGCTGGTATCTTATTTTAGTTTGCATTTCTTCAGTTAATAGTGGTATCAAATATCTTGTTATATGTTTCTTCTTCTTTTTTTTTTTTCTGTGAATTGCCTGTTAGGTTTTAAAGTCTTTTCCTATTGGTTTATAGCATCTACATAGTAATTATCTCTTTATAACTTCATAAATTTATTCAAACTAGTTTCTTCACAGCTTTAGCTAAATTCTAAATTTATCCTGAAAGGCTAAAAATTAGCAAGTAGAAAAGATTATTAAAATTTTTAAACAAAATTTTATTGATATATTGAATCACTTCTGTTTTGTGAAAGAAAATCCCTACTTCCCAAAGCATGTCCAGTTAGTCATGTTTTATTTGCTGGCTTGACAATTCATGAGTAACCAGACATGGCAGAATCATAACTTAAATGTTTGAGTGACCACTTAAGGATTTGGGTCAGAACAAGTAATAGAAACCAAGTCTTGTGCACTGTCTCCACATAGATATCTGTACTTTGTATCTAAAATCACTTATCATCCTTCCCAACTCAGTTTCCCCTGTAATTTCCTCATCTTCTTCCCCTTTCTTCTCTTCCATGAACATAAATTTAGACACTAACCCTTTTTTTACTTCCTTTCATTATGTTTGGTAGTCTTCCTTCAGAATGTTCCCTGTTGCCCTCATCAGCCTCATTTAGATTCCCTTCCCCCTCCCTCCCTCATGAGCCATGGTCATAATCTCCTATCTATATGCTTAACCAGCCCTTCTCATCTGTCATAGGTTTTACAGCCAAACTAATCTTCCCAAATACTGATCTAATCATTCCACTCCTTTGACTCAAAAAGTTCTAAATTCCTGCTACCTAAAAAGTCAAATATAAATTTATACTGAATTCAAAGAATATAATAGTCTGATGCCAGCCTAATCACCCAATTTTATTCCTCCAGATTACATTCTGTTCTAGCAGGATTCCATTCTACACTGTCCCTGACTCCTAGCTCCACATCTTTGTTTATAAATCCCGTCCCAAAGAAATTACCCAACCAAAGAAATTACCCAACTCATCCTAATGCTTTCTAGATTATGTCACTCCGCGTTTTCTCTTAAGAAGTCTTCCCAAGCCATTGAGTTGTATTTTTTCAAATATTTATAATAATACACTGTGTTTCAAATTAGAGCAAGTTTATTTTGCTCTGTTTTCAAAATAGAGCAAATTATAGTTGGTTAACTCTTTAAAAAGAATAGTTTGTTCATCTAAGAAGTATTTTACATTCTTTAAAATGTTAGAGGTCAAATAAATGAATCTTGTGAGATTGCCTTTTTTTCTTTTGTGTTTTAGGTTTGGCTCATTAACCATGGACGGTGGCCTTCGCAATGTCGACTGTCTTTAGCTTTATAAGAAGTTTGAGGCAAGTTTCAATTTGCACAAGAAAATAATGTCAAGGCATTAAATGAATGCCTGTATAGGTGGTCTCTTATTTCTATATTTCACTATTTGATGTGGTCATGTAAATATGTATAATATTGTAAATAATAAAAATATATAAATTTTTGGCTGCTGTTAAGATGTAATTTTACCTTTTAACATTCATAATTATATGAGGACATTTGACCTCATTTAGCACTTAGAAGAAAGCCATGACCGATATTCTGAGATACCGATGGTCGACTTTTCTGAGTAAGGCCAACTAACTCATGTATCTCCGACTGCCTGCTGAAAACATTTTTAAGTGGAACCAAAATTGGCATCCTTACAAATCAATAAAGGCTGATTGTTGACACGTTTGAAGTGACAGAATGGTGAGATAGCTTCTGTGAGTGGAGAGCAGAACCGAACCACTGTTGTACTAGGATCCCAGTTTTTTTGAGAAGGATAAAGTGGCATTATCCCAGTTATCCTCCTATCTGTTTAATTTCAGGTAAATTACTGAGCAAAATTTTTAAAGTGATGAATTATTAAAAACTGTTCATTTTTTATTTTGGCCATAAATGTATAATTGTCAAAAATTTTAGGATCATTTCAACTGTTTTAGGCTGTACATTTCTTCTTTAATTCTGCTTACTATTTCATGGAGAAATATCAATAAATTTCTCGATTTTAATGTAACAGTTTGTATTTTTCTGTGTACAACAGTTTGAGAAACAAAAGTTATCTTTTGAATAATAATGTGGGTGGTAATGGTCAATTAGCCTCAGAAATTGGATGAGGGGCAATTCTGTGTCTCTTCTAAACCATTGATTCCAAATTTAGTAGTTCTTTCATAAACACATGCTGTACAAATCCAAAAGAGAGCCTTCTCTTTGAAAAATGTACTCAAGTTTCTAGACCAAAGAATTGTGCTCAATACGAAATTATTTTATCCCAGAAGAATTAGGTTTTGGTTTTGGTTTCTGATTTCTTAGATGATTGAAGTATGATCGTGTTCCACCTGTATATCATGAAGAGACCATGTTTTAAAGAGTAAATAAATTTTGGCTTCCATGGACACTGGAAAACTGAAAACAGATTAGGATGCTATTTGAAATCTCAAACTGATACTTTATTGTGGTGGGGATTTTAAGTGTCACATGTACACATTATAGAAATAAATACAGGGGTAAATGACATTACTTTGACATTACTTTGTGACAGTTAACCACCATGAAAAACTGTTTAGTCAGAGAATGTGTGGGGCAAGAGGGTGTTTAATCTCTTATAATTTTAATTTTCCATTTGACCATCTAACATGAATGTCTTTAATTGTATAGTTTAAAAGTTTATGTCACTGAATACTAGGTAATAATTTTACCTAAGTTATATGGTCAGTTAATATATTTGCAAATTTCATTTTTATTCAAGCACCTCTAGAAAAGAGCATCAATAAACAAACCCTTGCTTTGGGGACTGTATTTGTATAACTTGTATAAGTTGTCGTGGTAAGATCAATTCTCATCCACGCTAATAATTGGTTAAGACGTACTGTTCTATTCCTCATTACAGCAGCATGTAAATCAAGCACAATTTGCTTTCAATAGACTACTCTCAAGCATGTATCTTCATTCAAAACACCTTATGTCAATAAATGCATAGTGACATTGGTCTGCTAACCAAGTTTTCAGTTACTATGTAAGTAAAATTAGCTTTAAAATAAGTTACATCTCTAGTTTAGTAGCTTTTTTTTTCCCAGTATTTGGATATATTTCCAAAAGATGGGGATTAAAAATATTAAATGTAACAAGTGAAAGAGTTGGTGGGTTTAACTCTTCTTTTTTTTGTTAGTTTTTTTAAGTTGATGTACAGTAATACACAATATTATATGTTACAGATGTACAGTATAGTGATTCACAGTTTTAAAGGTTATACTCCATGTATAATCATAAAGTAGTGGCTATATTCCTTGTTGTACAGTGCATACTTTTAGCTTATTTTATACTTAGCAGTTTGTAGCTCTTCATCCCCTACCCTATTCTGCCCCTCTCTGCTTCTCTCTCCACACTGGTAAGCACTAGTTTGTTCTCTTTATCTGTGATGCTATTTCTTTTCTTACTATATTCACTCATTTGTTTTATTTTTTAGAGTCCACATAAAAGTGATACTTACTGTATCTGTCTTTTTCTGACTTACTTCAATTAGCGTAATACCCTCCAAGTCCATCCACATTGTTGCAAATGGTAAAATTTCATTCCTTTCATAATTGAGTAGTAGTCCGTTGTGTATGTATACACCACATCTTCATCCATTCATCTGTCAGTGAACACTTCGGTTGCTTCTGTATCTTGGCAACTGTGAATGATACTGCTGTGAGCATGGGGGTGCACATATCTTTTCAAGTTAGTGTTTGGGGCTTTTTGAATATATGCCTCAGTAGATTGCTACCAGTGTGTCTGCCCTCTGATTCCCTCTTGCAACACCTACCATCTTACTTGGGTTTCTCTTACCTTGGGCGTGGGGTATCTCTTCACGACTGCTCCAGCAGAGCCACTGCACCTTACCTTTGACAAGGGGTATCTCCTTACCGCCACCGTTCCTGACCTTCAACATAGGATAGCTCCTCTAGGCCCTCCTGTGCCTGCCCAGCCACCACTCCTCGGGTTGCTCCTCCCGGCCGCCGGCCCTGGCCTGGGGCATGGGTGGCTCGTCTCAGCTGCCGCTCCTGGCCTCGGGGGCGAGGTGGCTTCTCCCTGCGACGTCAGTAGCTCTCGGCCGCACTCAAGTGCGGCGGCCGCCTCCGCCACTGCGCCCCATCACTTCATGGGAAATAGATGGGGAAACAGTAGAAACAGTGTCAGACTTTGTTTTTTTGGGGGGCTCCAAAATCACTGCAGATGGTGACTGCAGCCATGAAATTAAAAGGCGCTTACTCCTTGGAAGAAAAGTTATGACCAACCTAGATAGTATATTCAAAAGCAGAGACATTACTTTACTGACTAAGGTCCGTCTAGTCAAGGCTATGGTTTTTCCTGTGGTCATGTATGGATGTGAGAGTTGGACTGTGAAGAAGGCTGAGCGCCGAAGAATTGATGCTTTTGAACTGTGGTGTTGGAGAAGACTCTTGAGAGTCCCTTGGACTGCAAGGAGATCCAACCAGTCCATCCTGAAGGAGATCAACCCTGGGATTTCTTTGGAAGGAATGATGCTAAANCGAGGGGTATCTCCTTACCGCCACCGTTCCTGACCTTCAACATAGGATAGCTCCTCTAGGCCCTCTTGTGCCTGCCCAGCTACCACTCCTCAGGTTTCTCCTCCAGGCCGCACAGATATACAAAACAAACATAAGGACAGGTAGTGCTCTAGACTCTAAATGTCTCTAAGGGCAGTTTTTAATTTATTCCACGTGGAAATGCATGATAAGACCCTGAGCCTGATAGAGTGCTTTAGCATATGATAGACATTCAGTTAATATTTGGTAATGATGATGGATTTTAGGCCAAATATGTTTTGAGAGTTGAAGTCTTCTTGTGAACAAGAGTAATAAAAATGATGAACCTTTATTAATCACATGGACTTCCCTGGTGGCTCAGATGGTAAAGCGTTGTCTACAGTGTAGAAGACCTGGGTTCCATCCCTGGGTCGGGAAGATCCGCTGGAGAAGGAAATGGCAATCCACTCCAGTACTCTTGCCTGGAAAATCTCATGGACAGAGGAGCCTGGTAGGCTACAGTCCATGGGGTCGCAAAGAGTCGGACACGACTGAGTGACTTCACTTTCACTTTCCTTTATTAATCACTTGTTTCAGGCAAGATGCTAAGCATTTCACATAGATTTTTAAAAATTCATTGTTAGACCAACCCTAAGAGATAGATATTATTATACCTCTTTCAGAGATTAAAGCAGAAAAAATAAAAAGCAAAGAAGTTGAGAGTTAGAGGTACTGAATAATATTACAGCTGTAAATTGGAATACCTGTGCCCTAATTATTGGAACCAAAACACTCTTAACTCCAGAGTTTATACGCTTCACCAGTCAGTATGCTATTCTGACTTGCCAACATAATGTCCCATAGTTGTGGTAATAGCCATCAAAAAGGTAATTTAAGGGAAGGACTGATTTCAAAAAAGACTATCAACGAAAATCCATATTTGTGGGACATTTTGCCATGGCAGTTGGATGTCTTGATTTTACAGAAGATGACTTGTGAGATACCAGTTTAATTAGCCAAATTCCTTTGGTTCTCTATGTAGTTACTGTCTTCCTCTACCAGGGAAATAACCCTGACAATTGTGTCAGTCTCTGGCTGTGTTTATACTTTAACAAAATATTCATGTAGTAGGTAAGTTGCTTCCTAAATGTTTCATGCCATTTTCAAAAGCCATTTTCTGATCACAGAATGAATGGAGTACTCTGAGAAGTGGCAAGTGGTATGAGAAGGCAGATGAGTCCACTTAGCCATAACCTAAGTGACATGCACAATATTAAAATATGTAGGTTTATATGCTTGGGCTCTTGCACAGACTTTCTCTCCTTTTTATAACACTGAATGTGACTAGTTCTTAGCAGCCTATTAGAGAGCATGGAGAATCTATTCTAAGGCCATGATTTATCATGGTGCTCATGTCAAGATGCAGCAGAATCTCATCCTGTTGTAGGCCTGGGGCGGGGAGTAGATAGATTGTCCATTTGTGTGACTTGCCTAGCCTGCTGTTCTCTCATGACGTCTTCTTCAGCAGAGGGATTATAGACCTTCTAGAAATTAAGGGCTATGTTTGTCAGAGAGAGTGTATGTGTCTTATATCATTTCTTATAGGTAAAACTGTTTCTTACAGGCTGAAATATTTAGAGTTGCTATGTAAATGAATATAGAATAATGCCATCTTCCTCAAGGAACAGTTTGGGAATTTAAATATCAGAGTTCTTTATTTTTAGTTTGTTTCTAGCTGTTGTCAAGTGGGGATTTAGCTTTTTTTTTTTTTAATAACACCTCAATAAGTGTCCAAAACTTATATGACATGTCTGTTTTTACAATCTAAGAAACACTGTGGCAGATTTGACATTCTTAAAGATTCTTCGTATTTTTTTCACCTGGTTTATATATTTTGCTATATTTTTACTCTGTACCATTATATCTCTCTAAATTGCATGTATCTTGCCTTTACTCTCTTATTTTTATTATTGTAGTTTACAGATAATAATGTAGTTGTATAATGTGTTGACAGTTTAATTATGATTATTGTGCCTTAAAGGCTGGAAAAACACAAAAGGTCAGAATATTCATTATTATCATTTCTATTATTATTATCATTCTGAGCTACTTGTTATCTTTTTTGCTGTGTCAAATTGTACACAGATGCAGAACTAGAATAGGATCAAAGTCAGTCATGTCTTGCAAAATAATTTCAACTTTTGTGCTGTTTTAAATTTATTATTTTTTATGCTGTAATAACATCTAATGTTTTCTTTAGGAACCAAAAAATGCATACTTTTCTTTTTGACAGTAGCTGCCTTCCAAACCTCTTTTTTGATCAAGTTGGTAGGCATAGATGTCAAGCTAAATCGCTTTTTACTTCAAAATGCTAGTGCTCTGTGTATTAGAGGTAACCTTCATGCAGTATAAGCTATTTACTTCAGTGACTTCTTCTGACAAGCATCTGCCTCTTTACCATTTAGTGCACATTGGTGAATTTTACTTGGTTTTGGATGAAGAACTGGGAAAAGCAATTATCTCAGTCTTGCACATTTACCCGATGAGAGATCGGTCACATACTTTAATCATAGTGTCGTGTAATGCCCAAACTATTTCTTGCTTTGCACTGAGTTGCTGCGACTGTCCATCTTACTTTCAATACTCTCAAAAATGTATCGACATCTATCTGTGTCTAATTTACAGGCATAAACTGCACACTGGTAACAGCAGAGTATGATGAAGGGAATAGTAAAAATTTAATGTCGGAAAGTCTGATTTCAGTGCTGGCTCTACCAATTATTAGATGTTTGATGTTGGGTGTGTTGCTGATCCTCTCTGTGCTTCAGCAGCTTCAATGATAAAGTTTAATTATTTATTAAAATGATAATTTTCAGGATGTTTATAACATATTTTTTGTGTTATACATTATACAATTATATATAAATATAATCTTAAATATCTTATGAATTAGGTATCATATATTACACATCTTGTGTTGTATATATTTATATATTTTATGTGTGATACATATTTTGTTTCTCCTTTCAGTTTCATTTCAAAGTTGATGTGATTTATCCCAAATGAGTCATGTTTTCACCCCTTTGGCTAATTTAGTCTTGGAAATCTTTCTTTTTTAACTATCAAAACAAAGGTAAGGGACCTTAACACTCATTTGAATAGTCACTGACTCTGACTTACAGTTTGGTCTTAGAGAACTTATCCATGGGACGTGTACTAATCCTTAGTGGTATCATCGCCAGTAGGTTCCTCAGACCTAAGAGGTTTTCACTTTAAATTCAAAATATCCCAGGGACAGTCTCTGAATATTGAATTAATATTCCTTGTGTTCTAGGTCTAAATGTAATACTGGCGGAATGACTAAAATATCCTGGTAAAGATAAAATTAATTATCTTTTGATGTCTGGTCCATCAACAAAGGGTCTAAATTATAACTACCTCTAGTAGGTATTATGGAGAAGGCAATGGCACCCCACTCCAGTACTCTTGCCTGGAAAATCCCATGTATGGAGGAGCCTGCTGGGCTGCAGTCCATGGGGTCGCTAAGAGTCGGGCACGACTGAGCGACTTCACTTTCACTTTTCTCTTTCATGCATTCGAGAAGGAAATGGCAACCCATTCCAGTATTTTTGCCTGGAGAATCCCAGGGACAGAGGAGCCTAGTGGGCTGCTGTCTATGGGGTCGCACATAGTCGGACATGACTGAAGCGATTTAGCAGCAGCAGCAGCAGCAGCAGTAGATATTAAGTATTATGTCAGTCACAGCTGAAGTAAAAATAGATTCTAAGATGAGAGACTAGTATAAGGAAATATACTTTTAGATTAGAGATTAGAATTTTCTGTGGAAGTTTTCTGTGTAGGAAATGGTGAGAAGTCCATTGCAATAAGAGCATGGAATTCTTTCTATGTCGAGGAAAAATATAAATTATCTAGGAGATATCTGAGTGCTTTGATTCTGAGAGCTTAATATTATGACATTTTTGTTTATTAACTGTGCTGCCCAACAAAGGTAAGTTTTTGATTTATAAACATAAATATTAGCAAAGATTATGATGGAGCATTAAAAATGGGAAAACTAGTCATTATACATTTACATAAAATTTTAAGAAATACATATATAGAAAGCCTGGTAGTAGAGTTTACTGACAGTGGGGGAAATTTTAGACATATCGATAGCCTGATAAAATATTATATATTTAGTTCTGCTGTGCTTTCTACCATACTTAACATGAATATTTTTGATTTAGATGTAATGTGATGATTTCAATTCTTATTCGCCTCTTCCACAACAAACATACTGCTTTTGATTCTTGGAACAGAGTCTGTTTTCATTCATACTCCATAATTGGACTGCTGAGTTGTATAGGTTGGGAAGTCTGAAATGAAGTGAGTGGCTTTTAAATTTTATTGGTGTTGTGTAAAGGAAAGTCTTCTTCATCCACTCTATGATTAGAAAAAAAGTTCAAGGTAGCAATGTGAATTGTTTGCAAGTAAGCAAGGAGAATTGATTGAGGAACAGAGATTTAAAAAGAAAAGTCAGATGATCACTGAAATAATTGAAGTAAAGGATGTTGAAGTACTGACCTAAGGCAATGAGAATAGAAGAGGCATTTTAGATTTAGAATGTATAAGATGAGAACATATTATTAGGGGTTGAGGAGTTGGAGATGATGAAGAAAGCTCTGAAGAATCTAATTTGGGTGACTGGTTGATGGTGATACTGTTAACTTGGGTAGGAAAAAATGAATGAGCTGAAACCATCTGTTGAAAAATGAAGTGGGTTAGAGTGAATTAAGGGGCCGTGGAAAGTTGCAAAGCTTTGGAGTAGTAAAAGAAATAGTAGCAAAAAGGATGAATAAAAATCATATTTGGCCTTCATGAGGTTACAATTGAGGTTGGAAATAGGAATTGATATTGACATTCAAGTTTTCAATGGCTCCTCATTGACTGCAATAGCAGCTTTCAATATTTTCCTAACCTGAAATATTTGTTGTTATTGTTCAGTTTCTAAGTCATGTCTAACTCTTTGGTGACCCCATGGACTATAGCCCACTAGGCTTCTCTGTCCCAGGAAAGAATACTGGAGTGGGTTGTCATTTCCTTCTCCAGGGGATTTCCCAACCCAGGGATCAAATCTGTGTCTCCTGCGTCTCCTGCATTGCAGGCAGATTCTTTAATCACTGAGCCACTTGGGAAGCCATGGAAGCCCTACCTGAAATATAGTTTGGCAGTATCCATATAAATATTATATTAGGCTTTTAATATATTATATTAAGCAGTATCCATATTAAATATTAGGCTTTTGCATAGACAAAACTGCCTTTTTAATTGTAAAATTGCCTATTCAGTTTAGTTCAGTTCAGTCGTTCAGTTGTGTCCAACTCTTTGCTACCCCATGGACTGCAGCACGCCAGGCCTCCCTGTCCATTACCAACTCTCAGAGTATACTCAAACTCATGTCCTTTGGGTCAGTGATGCCATCCAACAATCTCATCCTTTGTCGTCCCCTTCTCCTCCCACCTTCGATCTTTCCCAGCATCAGGGTCTCTTCCAATGAGTCAGCTCTTCGCATCAGGTGGCCAAAGCATTGGAGTTTCAGCTTCAGGATCAGTCCTTCCAAAGTATTAATTAGCTGTAAATACAACCCTTTCTCCTACGTGAATGAGTGGGGTATTATAAAGGGATAACCTTACATAAGCTCTATTTTATTTTTAAAGATGTTTATTTCCGTTTTGATAGTTTAAACCATTATTTGAATAAATTACTTATAACACTTAAACTAATCTAAGCACCAAAACTTAGAACAAGTCTAGACAAAAAAGTTGCTGAACTTGTTAGCCTGGCAAATGGACTAGAGGTCTCCACAGTCAGACTCTATCTCAGATTTTAATGTATTTCAAATTTCTTTAGTAAATTAGCTTTCATTTTTAAATATACCATTGGACTTAACATTCATTCAGTTAGAAATGTTTCTGTGTGCTCCATTGGCAACTGTTGACCAGATTTTCCATTGACATCAATTATATTCAATCCAGGACACATGTCTGTTAATTAAGATCTCCCTTAAATAGTACCATATGGACTTCCCTATGGCTCAGCCAGTAAAGAGTCCACCTGCAATGCAGGACACTTGGTTCAATCCCTTGGTTGGGAAGACTCCCTAGAGAAGAGAAAGGCTACCTCCTCCAGTATTCTGGCCTAGAGAATTTGATGGACTGTATAGTTCATGGGATCACAAAGAGTTGGACATGACTGAGTGACTTTCACTTTCTTCAGTTCAGTTCAGTTCAGTTGCTCAGTCATGTCTGACTCTTTGCGACCTCATGGACTGCAGCACGTCAGCCCTTCCTGTCCATCACCAACTCCCAGAGTTTAGTCAAACTCATGTTCATCAAGTTGGTGATGCCATCCACACGTCTCATCCTCTGTTGTCCCCTTCTCTTCCTGCCTTCAATCTTTCCCAGCATCAGGGTCTTTTCCAATGAGTCAGCTCTTCACACAAGGTGGTCAAAGTATTGGAGTTTCAGCTTAAACATCAGTCCTTCCAAAGAAATCCCAGGGTTGATCTCCTTCAGAATGGACTGCTTGGATCTCCTTGCAGTCCAAGGGACTCTCAAGAGTCTTCTCCAACACCACAGTTCAAAAGCATCAATTCTTCCACACTCAGCTTTCTTTATAGTCCAACTCTCACATCCATACATGACCAATGGAAAAACTGTAGCCTTGAGTACACAGACATTTATTGGCAAAGTAATGTCTCTACTTTTCAATATGCTGTCTAGAAGTTGGTCACAGCTTTTCTTCTGAGGAGTAGCCATCTTTTAATTTCATGGCTGCAGTCACCATCTGCAGTGTTTTTGGAGCCCCCCAAAATAAAGTCTGTCAATGTTTCCACTATTTGCCATGAAGTGATGGGACCAGATGCCATGATGTTAGTTTTCTGACTGTTGAGCTTTAAGCCAGCTTTTTCCACTCTATTCTTTCATCAAGAGGCTCTTTAGTTCTTCTCTTTCTGCCATAAGGGTGGTGTTATCTCCATATATGAGGTTATTGATATTTCTCCCTGCAATCTTGATTCCAGTTTGTGCTTCCTCCAGCTGTGCATTTCTCATGATGTACTCTGCATATAAGTTAAATAAGCAGAATGACAATATACAGCTTGACCTACTTATTTTCACTTTCTTAAACAGTACTATAAGGATGTTACTAGAAAGATAAATGCAGAGAGACCATTCTGAGGCAGATAACTTCCTGCTTTATAGTCTTTGAAGAAAAGGAGAATTCTATTTTTAAGGCCCTCTTATCATTACAAATACAGGGTCAGAATTCTTACATTGTTTTAACTTGTGATTTTAAATATTATGTATGTTGGGAGTGTGAAAGGCGTAGTGGAGGCATGAAAGGTGCTGTGAGTTCCCTCGTTTCAGGCAGAATCACCATAGCTATTACCAATCCTCCCTAATCAGTTCCCAACAAAGGTCCTGCCTGGTGTGATTCGAGCCAGTAGAATGAGACTGAGTTTGATTTAGAAGGAAAAGAAATCTATATTCTTTAATTAGAGAATGGAGAGGTGCGAGCTGGTGCCCTCCAGTGCCTGGGCTGTGGGTGGGGCTGCTTTACAGGGTTCTCGTCAGCAGGGACAGACGGCGTTCTCTAACAAATGTGGAACAGCTGTGCTGCTTCAGACTACAGATGGGAGTACCCAGCAGGCACTGCGTCTCCACGTAATCCACACAAGGCTGACCGCCGCCATCTTGAAGAGTGGCATCCTGCTCAGACTTCTGCGTACAGCACCAAGCTGAGGACTCCGTGCGGCCGTTAAGCACTGGGAGCTCAGGTCTGAAGGGCCAGGCCAAGCCCTCTGCCGGGGCCGCCCCGTGAGCAAGAGAAACCAGACCAAGCACAAAGGAAAAAAAGAGAAAAGGTTAGACTTTATTTTATTTCCAGATTCTATTTTTATTTCCAGGGACTTGTTAATGGGCTTGTGCTGGTGACACAACTAAAGTGGCATCTTTGAAGAGAGGACAGTGCTTTGAAAATAACTCTGTGTGTGTGGTGGGAGGGGCCACAGAGGATGCACTAATGTTTTTCCAATATATTATGATTTTTGGGGCTGTCCAGTTAACCAAAGGTACTTTGCATTTCCCAGAGGGAAAAAAAAAAGTTCTGGTTTGTTTACATTCAGAAATGTAGGCATTATGAAGAGAAAGAATGTTTATGAGGTGCTCTTAGGTATTTAAATCTTTTGTGACAGCCAAGAGGAAAAAAGCAGCCAGCAAAACAAGTAGATTTGCTAGGGTGAGCAGGCACCCCATGGTATGTATAGCTTCCTTCTGTGCCTTTCTGTGTGTCCTTGTTGATAAATTGCAAGCAATTCCTTGTGTTGATGAGGAAGAGATGGAAAAACAAAAAAATAAAAACATGCTCCCTGATTCTGTTTAAAAAAAAAAAAATCAATGATGAGCTTGTAAAGATTTAAAGGTAACACTTGAGTTAATTTAATTTCAGTGTGTTTGACTACCTTTTATCTCCCTACTCTCAATAAAAGGTTTTCTGCTGTCATTTTCCTGTTTGAAAGTGAGGTTTGCTGACCGCTGAGGACTGTTCTCCCATTAGTATTAGTCAGACATGGCTCCCGTGGTTCTGTCATGGCACCCTGGAGTTTCCTTGACACTCCCTGTCCTTGATGTACTTGTTTCCTTTTGGGTCTCTGGCTGGGAAGAGTGGGGCAGCACCTGTCAGATCTGGTTGAGCTGCCTGGGTCCTGTCAACATGTCCTGGCTGCTCTGACCAGGGAGGCAGATTCAGAAAGAGTTGCACACCCCAGAAATTTTATGTTGTCAAGTTGGTTCACAAGCATGCATTATCAGAGGAGATTTAATGCAACAGGGACTGAAGTAAAGTAAATGCCTGTTTTATCCTATCAGCTAAAAAGCATTTACATGGATGTATTAATTCATAATTGGAAGATCATTTCTTGAACACCTGATGCACCCACGATAAAGCTTCAGGCCCAGTGAAAGGCATGACAAGAATAAGATGTGAAACCATTCTCTCAAGAAATCTGTAATCTCATAGTGGAAGTAAGAATTATATAATTGAGCATATTTAAGATGTCAGTTGCCACACAAGAAGCCTAAGGGAACTCAGAAAAGCATCAGAGGTATTAAGGAGAGAGGAGGCACTCTGGGAGAGGAGTATTAGGTGATCTAGTGAACTTGAGAAATATACTCCTTTGAATTAGGTTTGGAAGACTTGATTGCATGTTCCCAAGAATCCAGAATGCCTCAAGGCATCATATTACATGATATGATAGTTTGTGAAACAATGGAGAGTTTCTACTGGTTATACAAGGTTGTCACAGGAGACATTTAGGAAGATGAAGGAAAGAGTTGTTGAAGAAAAAGGAGTGAAGCAATAGGAACATAAAGGCTCCCGTTACTCTTCCATATGTTATTCCTCAGAACTGAGTCATTACATTAAGTACACACTTGAATGGAAGGATTTACACAAAAGGATGAATACCAAGTGCCAGGAATAATTGGATGCTATTTTAGAGGCTATTGCTACAATTCACCTTCTCACACCTGAAATTCATAACATTTCCACAAGCAAAATACCCTCCTCTCTTTCCCCGGTCCCTCAAATTCTCATCTCATTAAACTAATAGCTCAGAATCCCAGAATCTCATCATCTAGATTAGGTTCAGGTGTAGATGAAACTGTTGTAATTCCCTATGCAAATTATGGAGTTGCTAGAATCATCCCATTCCAAAAGGGGAGAAAAAGGAACATAAATGATTCACATTCCAGAAATGGTGCAAAGCTATTTGGTGTAAGGGGGAAGGATGAAGCCATTGACATAAGGCATTCAGAGCATCAGGGAGACTGGTTTATAAAGGAACTAGATTCATAGACAGCCTTCCTTTAGCCTTTAGACTCATTTCTCCTGCTGCATTGAATGGGTAATGGGTGTCAGAATTGCACTTTGTTAAGCAAGCTGCCCTATTTCTCTGGCACTAAAGCATCACTTCACACGGTGGCTTGGGAATGTCATTTCTAGGCCTTATGCCTAGGACCCTGTACAACTGAAATAACTGCAATGCCAAAAGGTGCCACTTCCTGTAATGTCCATCTGCATAGTTCATTTCACTCTACCTATTAACATTTCTCCCTTGTTCAGAGCAATGATAGTGCATACCACTAAGTTACTATGTAAAAGCTGATGCTGCTGTGCTGATAATTGGAAACTTTCCACTTTATGTGGCCCAGTGGAACAAAGTAGGCCTGCTGGGTTTAGTGTTGTAATGCATTTGTTTTAGAAGAGAGGGATATTTAAGGTAAGTTTTGGGTGCGTGGTTATAGGCTTGACAGGTAAGGTTCTTATGTGTTAACTGTGTAGAGGCTAATTCCAACTTGGAAATTACAAGGCCAACTCTAGGAACTAAATAGAATAAGATAGTGTAACACATGATTTTTAAAAAACAAGCTCTCTCTATATAAAGCATTATAGAGTCTATCAGAGTTTTAAAAATGTGTAAGACAGTTCCTACTTTTAAAGAGATTATATTTGTTAATGGAAATAAAAGATATGCAGATGCCCATATTACAAGGCAGACTATAATAAGTATCCAAGAGAGATAGAAGCAAAATGTCATAGAATCTCTTAGAAAAGCAGTGAATCAGGAAAAGTTTCATGTAGGAGGTGTTATTTAAAATGGGCATTGAGAAGCAGTGATTTGAGAAGAAACTTACCATTACAGGCTGATAATAATAGAAGACCTGGTACAGGACATTGCAAAATAGTTTTAGAGAATAAGAAATATATTACTTGTTCTAGAGTTGGAGATATCATTTATATATAAATATGATATATATAATATATGCATATTTCTGAACTTTACTTACAACTTACTAATATAGAATGTCTGAAGATGAAACAGAATACTCACTTTTGCTCTCCAACTGTTCAAGTTTGAAATCCACTCGAGTATAGGTTATATATGAGAGAATATCAGGAGAGAAATTGGAATTTAGGTAGCTGGGAGATGGTAGGATTTTATTTTTTTCAATAAACTAGTAACAAGTAATGCTGGAATTTCCTGATCTGGATTGTAATATATTTGCACATTATGATACTCTTGCACATTATGGGATTCAAAGGTAAATAAAATAGAATTCCTGTACTCTAAAGATTCATTGTCTTGTAAGGGAAATAAAAACATACATAATGACAATTTAAAACAGGTGATATATGGGGGTATCAGAGATATTTCCACTATATTTCAGATATGAATCAAACATTTTCTTATTTTCACTATTGAGCCTATCTAGCCTCTAGGTAACCGAATGATCACATAAAATACTTTGACAACTGAGCACTATGAAAATTTGTCTAGAATGGATTTAAAAATAAGAGAAATTGCAAGAGTAGGACCAGTTAAAAGGTAAGTTATTGCAAAAGTCTGGGCAAATGCTTAAGCTTTGTTTCAGGTAGTATCTCTTAATGAAAAATTCCAACAACAACAAAAACACAGTAAAAAAGTTATCTTTGCAGTGTAAATGGGATGGTATTGAATTGGTGTTATTGATGGCTTAATTGAATTTCTGATGAAGAGCTGAAGTATACAATCTCAGTCTCAAGGATCTAGAGTAAATACTGTCTGACCTTGCGCAAGAAAAGAAAAAAAGAATCAAGTTTTTGGTCTGGTATCTGGACATCTGAATTCAACAGACTGATGACATAGCAGCAACCTAGAGAAATGAGGTTTCAGTTTCAATCTCTTTACATGTCTTTTATCCCTGATTGGTTCCATGCTTAAAGACTGATTCCCGGGCATAGGCACCTGTCTGTAATGTGAATTGCAGTAGTAATAAGAGAACATAAAATAATCAGCACGTATCCTTCTGTGCTCTGGGAAAAAGAATTCCAAGTCCAATTTCCAGAAGACAGCCCAATGACCAATATTCTTAGTATAAAATCTACATCTTCATTTCATATTAGAACATAGCACCCAGATTATGAGTATGAATTTTTATTGTGCTCATTAATTGTGAAAATACTTTTCTTGTATGTTGTCCTTCAGTTACCATGGACCAAAAGGCTGGGTAGACTTAAATGAAGACAAGAACATTTGTTTCACACCTGTAGTAAAGTAGGAAATTTCTCTGATACTTCATATATCACCCTAGCTTTTATTACAATTATTTGTGTGCTATTTCTCTCAGCAGGCTGAGTCCTCAGAGCACAGAGATTCTATCCTATTTATTTTACACCTCTTGAAATTATACAAATTATTTGGTCATTGGTGAAATTTGGCAAAGATTCCCAGAGAATGGTTTTCCGTACATGAGTTCATATGATTGGTATGTTTTAAGAAATTTTAATGTGTTGTATCATTTACTAATAATGATTTTATAACTAGGTATTATCATTATTCCCATCATAGAAACTAAGATCCAAAAAAAGTAAGCGACTTTCCTAAGAATGAACAGGTAGAAAATAGTATAGACATAATGCATAATTACGATATGGCCAGGGTTTGAGCTCTTAACCACTTTGCTGGTTGATTCTATTCTATTTGTTCATGTTGATTTTTATCAGCATGTTTTTTATAATGGTAACAAAATCCCTATATTTGTGAGGCACTTCTACAGCATGGAGGCTCTCTATGTTATCTAATTGCCATCACAAAGGCTCACTATCAAAGGCCCGCATAGCAAGTGTTACCTTTACATTACAGGTGGAGAAACAAAAGCTTTGAGAGGCTGTGATTTCCCCCAGAGCCACAGAACTCATAATTGGAAGAGCTTATCCTAGAATCATGCTTTTATGACTCCATTTCAGCTTGGTTTCCTCATTTGTGTTCTGGGGATAATAATATCTACATTGCAGTGTTGTGTGAGTAAAGTAAGGTACCTTACCAGGAAACATGCATCCGATAGATGTTTTCTTCTCAGCCATTATTATTATAACTTTATATTCACATGATGACTAATGTTGATGGTACCTCTCCAAGCAAAAGCAGATTTCTCTTTTCAAGATTGGGTTTAGAATTCTGTGTTCCTTCCACTTGGGTAAAGTTTCATTTTCTTGATCATTCATCTATTTTTTTCTTTCCCTATGATCAAGCTTGACTATTAATGATTCTACTTGATCTTTGTTTACATTGGGGATATATATAAATTATTAAAATTATAGTTCTAATTTCTTATTCATATCCTATCTCTATTATGTTATGAAATTAATATTTATAGTATCTGATATACCTTCCATAATTAATTTTGTTGGACAGTTCTCAAACTCTTTAAATTTTTATTCTTTGTCATCAAGTCATGACTTAATTTTCACTTCACTTTATTCTTTTACATTTTTATCTGTGAAATTTCACCAACCTTAGCTACAGTGTCTTCTTTGAGTCTTTGGCACATACTAGGCAAATTCTTCGGATTTGATTGACTATATGTACTGGCTGAATATTTTTGAGATTTGTCAGCCATGTTACCAGCAGCAAAAATGAATCAGAATTTTGTCCTAAAGGGTCAATAATATGGGGCAATATTGTATTCTCTAGGCATCACTGTAAAAAGGAAATGATAGTTTATTACTTTTCTTTATGTATAAATACTAAAACTTTTCTTGGCCCTGATTGTTGGTACACCTGGGTATCTACATGTAAAAAAATGAATCAAGATCCAGATCTATCTTATAGCTTTTACAAAAATTAACTCAAAATGCATCATGGACCTAAATGTAAAAGGCAAAAATATGAAACTCCTAGAAGATAACAGAAAATCTAGATGACCTTATGTTTAAACTTAAATATTTAACTATAAAACAAAATAAATTTGAAAACCATATGCAAACAATCTAATGCCAATAACCAAGTGATAAAAGCTAATAACATAATTTTAATATGATGAAACCTAAAATTATTATTCTCTGAAAACTTTGTTGTGGCTGTTTAAGTGACTGGCACAGTACAGGTTTTGTTAAGTTCAGTGTAATGAGGCTCTCCCATTTTGTGCTGTGACATCACCTGGTTCAGATGCTTCCTTCTTTATTAAGTCCATCTTTTTCTCTTGTCCTTCAACCCAAATAGTGCTTTTTGTTATTTAAATTGTAAATACAGGCACTAATGAGGGCATACATATTACACAGCAACAGAACCCAGCAGACTTAAACATGTTTAAATATTTTCAGTTTAGTTCAGTCGCTCAGTCGTGTCCGACTCTTTGCGACTCCATGAATCGCAGCATGCCAGGCCTCCCTGTCCATCACCAACTCCCAGAGTTCACTCAGACTCACAACCACGAGTCTGTGATGCCATCCAGCCATCTCATCCACGGTCGTCCCCTTCTCCTTCTGCCCCCAATCCCTCCCAGCATCAGAGTCTTTTCCAGTGAATCAACTCTTCACAGGAGGTGGCCAAAGTACTGGAGTTTCAGCTTTAGCATCATTCCTTCCAAAGAAATCCCAGGGCTGATCTCCTTCAGAATGGACTGGTTGGATCTCCTTGCAGTCCAAGGGACTCTCAAGAGTCTTCTCCAACACCACAGTTCAAAATCATCAATTCTTTGGCCCTCAGCTTTCTTCACAGTCTTACTCTCACGTCCATACATGACCACTGGAAAAACCATAGCCTTTACTAGACAGACTTTTGTTGGCAAAGTAACATCTCTGCTTTTGAATATGCTATCTAGGTTGGTCATAACTTTCCTTCCAAGGAGTAAGTGTCTTTTAATTTCATGGCTGCAATCACCATCTGCAGTGATTTTGGAGCCCCCCCCCAAAATAGTCTGATCTGTTTCCACTGTTTCCCCATCTATTTTCCATGAAGTGATGGGACCAGACACCATGATCTTTGTTTTCTGAATGTTGAGCTTTAAGCTAACTTTTTCACTCTCCTCTTTCATCAAGAGGCTTTTTAGTTCCTTTTCACTTTCTGCCATAAAGATGATGTCATGTGCATATCTGAGGTTATTGATATTTCTCCCGGCAATCTTGATTCCAGCTGGTGCTTCTTCCAGCCCAGTGTTTCTCATGATGTACTCTGCATAGAAGTTAAATAAGCAGGGTGACAATATACAGCCTTGATGTATTCCTTTTCCTATTTGGAACCAGTCTGTTGTTCCATGTCCAGTTCTAACTGTTGCTTCCTGACCTGCATATAGGTTTCTCAAAAGGCAGGTCAGGTGGTCTGGTATTCCTATCTCTTTCAGAATTTTCCATAGTTTATTGTGATCCACACAGTCAAAGGCTTTGGCATAGTCAGTAAAGCAGAAATACATGTTAGGGTAATGCAAATAGGAGTTTTGATTTCTACTCATGTCTTTAAGAAAGTTTTATAAGTTGTATATTGGATGCTGGAAATTCATCATAAACTTAGTACTCCATCAATATGTATATATAGTACAGAAAATGTAGTCTAATCAAGTAATAATGTGACAGAAGTAATTATTAAATATTTTGAAGTCTAGCTTGCTTATGGTATTAAATTGAAGTAAAACTGACATATTAACTAATGTTTTTCTACCGTTTTGTATATTTGTAGACTGGTATCATAATGACACAAGCTAAATGTGATTACTTCTAATCTTCTCTATTACTCTGAATATGTTTGTGTAATGAACAAAAAGCCCATTTGAAGGATTTATTTATTTAAATTTATTACAAGTTACGGCTTTGCTCATTTCACCATAGTAACCTCTTAGTGTCAGTTAATTGATTTTTCATTATCTTACTGTTCAAACTTCCAAGTAATAAGAAGTACACAAATATTCCTGATTATTTACGTTAAAGTTAGTAAGTATTCTGAGTTTGCACATGCACATAACAATGGGAATTATTTCATACTTTGGTTTTATTTTTTGATAAATGATAACATGCTTTTTATTTCATATTAAGCAATTTTGCAACTAGACAGATTAGTCTATGGCATTTTATATTTGCATTTATTTCTATAGGGAATTAACTTAGGTGGATAAGTTGGCAAATATAACAAAATAAATATTGTGAGTTTAATACATGTGCAGCTTTTACTTCAAAATTTTGGCCAAGTCTGGTTTCATAGGTCATCCAGGACCTCACATGGATCAAACTGATTTGTTACCTCTGGAAAATAAACTAAATCTTCATGGTGAGCTTATTCTGTATAGATGAGCAGATTCTGTAATGGGTGTGTTTACAGACATTTAAGCCTGCAAACTTGTATACTTGGACAGTATTTCTCCATTTTAATGGAATTTCTTATGCTGACAATCAATAAACATACATAGTCATTGCTGAGAAGAGAATCTTGATTTTTTTAATAATAGAAGTTCCTGATACGGGCCAAAATACTGTTGTTTTCCCACTCGAAAAGCAACTGCTATACCTAGACATAGACCTTTTCCTTCCCCATCCCCTGCCATGATTTTTCTATCCTGAATTCTTCTTTGAGCTCTCAACAGCTTTTTTCTTTTTTCAAGTGAGATGTTTTCACATACAATAAGAAGAAACTACCAAGTAAGTATATTATGTGCTTGTGGTTACATGATTCTAAATACAGCATTTCTGGTCAATCGGAAAGTTATCTCTGGTAACTTTACATTTTGAAAAATAAGCATTAGTATTTTGAGATACACTTTTATGTTTTACTAACTATATTTTTATTTTCCATTTTTTTTGGCTCCCCTTTTTTTTTCGGTCATGACATCTCTCAAGTCTTCTTCCTATGTTTTTACAGGATAGTCCTTGCTTTTTTAAAAACAGCCCCAGTGTATCTCTGTGTTTACATTCCTCTATGTCTGCATTTTTAAAGAATTAGTTTGCCTGTCAAGAAATTCTGTGTTAATAGCTCCTTCCTGAGCCAAAAGGAAGTTGCTGCTGCTGCTGCTAAGTCACTTCAGTCGTGTCCGACTCTGTGCGACCCCATAGACGGCAGTCTACCAGGCTCCGGCGTCCCTGGGATTCTCCAGGCAAGAATACTGGAGTGGGTTGCCATTTCCTTCTCCAATGCATGAAAGTGAAAATGAAGTCGCTCAGTCGTGTCCGACTCTTAGCGACCCCATGGACGGCAGCCTACCACACTCCTCCATCCATGGGATTTTCCAGGCAAGAGTACTGGAGTGGGGTGCCATTGCCTTCTCTGAAAAGGAAGTTAGGGTTGGGCATAAGACCTTGTAATCAGAGCAAAGAGTCTGTGAGCTCCTCAGCTGACTTGGATTCTATTGCCTTAACCTTTGTAAGAGTTTCTGGAGAAAATGATGAGTTACTGCACTGCCTTTCACTCTCAAAGAATTGAAAGCCCTGAATGGCAATAAGGGATGGGAGAGAGATAAGGTACACTGTTCCTGGGCATTTAAGTGCACACTTTTCCTGTCATCACAATATATCACGTACATTGTGCCATCAAACCCCACATTTCTTGGACTGTCTTCAGACTCTTTGCTCACCAATAAGCAAAGGAAATGAGAAAAACTTAAATTTCCATAGCTACGCCCAACCCTTTTTTTAGTTCTGTCATTGTCTTTAAAAACAAAATAATGAATTCAAACATTCCTGTAGATTTCCTTCCTTGTTCTGTTCAAAACACCCATATTTTGTGTCTATTGTTGTGCTACATTAAGGAGTCTTGATTCATTTTCCCTCTATTTCCTTGTCTTCGGTAGCTCTTCTTGTGTTTCATCTTCTTTTGTTAAGCTTTGTTTTATTTCTAAGATTGAATTCTCAACCTTATAAAGAGGAGGTGGCCTCACACTTATTTTCCTTTATTCTCTTTCAAGAGTGGTCACAGCATGCATTTTAGCTGTGTTATTCTTGGCAACTGCGCTCTGAGTGGCAGATGAGTTGTTTTCTAATTGCATCCTATCAGGTAGCTATGTCGTTTTGTCTTCAGTAAGAGACTTCAAACCTTGTGCTTTTGCAAGTAAATTAAAGTCTCTGTTTTTGAGTTAGGTTATCCTGTGCTGTAGTATCTCCTGGAAACTGACATTTTACTGAAATGTATATTAAGTTCACTTGGCATATTTTATTGTACCTTTAATTATATACATCTAGCATTAAAGAGGGAGAGGGCAATGGCACCCCACTCCGTTACTCTTGCCTGGAGAATCCCATGGATGGAGGAGCCTGGTAGGCTGCAGTCCATGGGGTCGCGAAGAGTCGGACACGACTGAGCGACTTCACTTTGGCTTTTCACTTTCATGCATGGGAGAAGGCAATGGCAACCCACTCCAGTGTTCTTGCCTGGAGAATCCCAGGGACGGGGGAGCCTGGTGGGCTGCCGTCTATGGGGTCGCACAGAGTCAGACACGACTGAAGCGACTTAGCAGCAGCAGCAGCAGCATTAAAGAACTGAATTGTATGACCCACATTCTTGCCTAAAAGGTATCTTACAGTCTAGTTGGGTGAAAAGAAATGAAGACTTTGAAAAAACTAGTAACACCAGTGCCACTCAGAGTCATGATATAGTAGAGTCTACACGTGTACCAAATATAATGCGTAAGAGTAACGCTGCCCTTATAGTCATGTGCTACATGAGATTATAAATTAAGCTATTTTGAGCTTACAAAATTGTAATGATTATAAGCTCCAGTTGACCTGTGGGAGGAGAAAGGCAATAAATATGAATTCAAAGTTAGGAAAAGTTTGGGACCAGAACTGACCCCAGAGACTAGAATGGTTGTAGAACTGAAGAGTACCAGAAGTGATAAAGGTAGAGATGGGGAGGGTGAAGTGAGGAGGGAGGTTCTACAAGAGAAGATAGTATATCCTAGATAAGTCTCATAACCCTGGGAATAGATCCAAACCAAATCCAAGGCCAGCTTGCTCAGTCTACCTTAAGTGCTGCAGTGGAAAGAGAATATGCTTTGGCAATAGACCTGACTTTTCACGGCTCAGCCACTTCTCAGCTATGCGATCAGTTTAGTTTTTCTCAATTGTGAAACTGGGGTGATAACTACACAGTAATGTTTTAAGGATTAAGACTCCTGATAGGATTCTAGACACATGGAAGATATTCACTGAATGACGGCTATAGTTTGTATTGTAGTTCAGGTTAAAGGAACAGGATCCTGTGGATTCTAGAGTTGTCATTGCAAGCCCATCTTGAATTGCACTTTTTGTGTTTTAATATTTTGCATTTTGAAGTAAAAATATTTTTTGGCTTTCTTTTTCCATTGCTCCAACTTTTTTTTTTTCCTGTTTTTTAAATTTTTTTTACTTTACAGTACTGTATTGGTTTTGCCCTACATTGACATGAATCCACCACAGGTGTACATGTCCCCCCTCCCACCACCCTCCCCATATCATCTCTCTGGGTCATCCCAGTGCACCAGCCCCAACCATCCTGTATCCTGTATGCTCCAACTTTTAAAATAAGGGTACAGTAAAAAAAATTGGGGTCCATTCTTAGTTGAAACTAAAGAGAAAAATAATTTGTATTGGAATCAGAATGAAGTGACTTTATATGTAGGTGGGGAGCATCAGCTATCTGGCTGAAAAATGTGTAGATGGAGGGGATAAAAGCTAATGGTACAAAGAGTGGTAAAGTCAGGTGAAATGTGATTTCTAATCCTCTTTGCTAGAGCTCTTGATTTCCTTAGTATTTTTTCTCTTTCTGATACTCTTTGTTGTCTGGGAAGGTTAAAGTGGGGCAAGTTGTTATCATTCACTCACTTAAGTCCTGTCTGACTCTCTTTGACCCTATAGACTGTAGCAGGCCAGGTTTCACTGTGCTTCAGTGTCTCCAAGTTTGCTCAAACTAACGATGCCATCCAACTGTCTCATCCTCTGTTGCCCCCTTCTCCTCCTGCCCATAATCTTTCCCAGGATCAGGGTCTTTTCCAATGAGTCAGTTCTTTGCATCAGGGCCAAAGATTGGAGCTTCAGCATCAGTCCTTTCAATGAATATTCAGGGTTGATTTCCTTTAAGATTGACTGGTTTGATCTCCTTGCTGTCAGAGGGACTCTCAACAGTCTTCTCTAACACCACAGTTTGAAAGCATCAGCTCTTTATTGCTCAACCTTCTTTATTGTCCAACTGTCACATCTGTACATGACTACTGGAAAAGCCAGAGCTTTGACTATATGGACCTTTGTTGGCAAAGTGATGTCTCTGCTTTTTAATAGTGTCTAGTTTAGCTTTTCTTCCAAGGAGCAAGTGTCTTTTAATTTCATGGTTGCAATCACTGTCCACAGTGATTTGGAGCACAAGAAAATAAAATCTGTCACTGCTTCCACTTTTCCCCCATCTATTTGCTGTGAAGTGATGGAACCAAATGCTATAGTCTTTATTTTCTTGATGTTGAGTTTTTAAGACAACTTTTTCACTCTCCTCTTTTACCTTCATCAATAAGCTCCTTCATTCCTCTTCACTTTCTGCCATTACAGTGGTATCATCTGCATATCTGAGGTTGTTGATATTTCTCCCTGCAATCTTGATTCCAGCTTGTGCTTCATCCGCCTGACATTTCTCATGTACTCTGCACAGAAGTTAAATAAGCAAGGTTGGACAATATATAGCCTTGATGAACTCCCTTCTCAATTTTGAACAAGTCAGTCATTCCATGTCTAGTTCTAAATGTTGCTTCTTGACCTACATACAGGTTTCTCAGCAGACAGGTTAGGTGCTCCTTGAGTTTCTAGAAGAAATTATCCTTGACCAGTATAGTGGATATTAGACATACTAAAGAGAAATTTAAGTTAAATATTTTGAGGGCAGACTAGAGCATATATGGGGATAAGTCATGTGTACAACAAAATAGGGGAGGGAAGAAAAGCCAGAAAAGCAGTTGTTCTTAACCCTGCATATATATTACAGTCACTTATAGTCCTTTGAAAAATCACTGGGGCTTGGGCCTCCTATTCAGAAGTTTTGATATAATAGATCTGGATGGGACTTGGATTTTAGTATTTCTCAAAAACTTCCCATGTTCTTCTAAATGCCAACCAGAACTAGGAACTGTCAATCTAAAGGATGAAAGTTTAGGGAAGATGCTTTTCATATGTGATGCAGAACTCAGGTTAACAGAAGCAAGGAATAAGAGTAGGGATTTAATATATAGACATTTATGTACATGCATGTACACCCACACATGGGGATCTCTGGTACATATCTAATCCTGATCTTGTCTATATCTTTGTAACATGATATGTAAGTGGATAAGCTATGCGTAAAGGATAAAGTAGATGCTATTTTTTAAAAAGGGGACCTTCCTTGAAGAGAGTCCTATTTCCTTCAGTGTTTGAAAGTTTTTTTTTCAGTGTTTTATTTAGAGTTGACAAGAGTCTTGTGACTGATAATTTCTACGTGAATATTAAAACACATAATTTAGTGGTCAAATGACAGAAAGTGAAATAAAGGAATAAAAGGAGTAGTTCAGTTCAGTCGCTCAGTTGTGTCCGACTCTTTGCGACCCCATGAATTGCAACATGCCAGGTCTCCCTGTCCATCACCAACTCCCAGAGTTCACTCAAACTCACGCCATTGAGTCCATGATGCCATCCAGCCATCTCATCCCCTGTCGTCCCCTTCTCCTCCTGCCCCCAATCCCTTCCAGCATCAGAGTCTTTTCCAATGACTCAGCTCTTCACATGAGGTGGCCAAAGTATTGGAGTTTCGGCTTCAGCATCATTCCCTCCAAAGAAATCCTAGGGCTGATCTCCTTCAGAATGGACTGGTTGGATCTCCTTGCAGTCCAAGAGACTCTCAAGAGTCTTCTCCAACACCACAGTTCAAAAGCATCAATTCTTCGGTGCTTAGCCTTCTTAACTCTCACATCTGTACATGACCACTGGAAAAACCATAGCCTTGACTAGATGGACCTTTGTTGGCAAAGTAACGTCTCTGCTTTTCAATATGCTATTTAGGTTGGTCATAACTTTTCTTCCAAGGAGTAAGCATCTTTTAATTTCATGGCTGCAGTCACCATCTGCAATGATTTTGGAGCCCCCCAAAATAAAGTCTGACACTGTTTCCACTGTTTTCCCAACTATTTCCCATGAAGTGATGGGACCAGATGCCATGATCTTAGTGACATTCAAATGCCCATACTATCTGTAGGTGTAATTTGTTTATTACTACTAAGATCTTGGCATCTGATCCTTACTCCTTGGAAGAAAAGTTATGACCAACCTAAATAGCATATTGAAAAGCAGAGACATTACTTTGCCAACAAAGGTCCGTCTAATCAAGGCTATGTTTTTTCCAGTGGTCATGTATGGATGTGAGAGTTGGACTGTGAAGAAAGCTAAGCACCAAAGAATTGATGCTTTTGAACTGTGGTGTTGAAGACTCTTGAGAGTCCCTTGGACTGCAAGGAGATCCAACCAGTCCATTCTGAAGGAGATCAGCCCTGGGATTTCTTTGGAGGGAATGATGCTGAAGCCGAAACTCCAATACTTTGGCCACCTCATGTGAAGAGCGGAGTTATTGGAAAAGACTTTGATGCTGGGAGGGATTGGGGACAGGAGGAGAAGGGGACGACCGTGGATGAGATGGCTGGAGGCATCACGGACTCGATGGGTGTGAGTTTGAGTGAACTCCAGGAGTTGGTGATGGACAGGGAGGCCTGGCGTGCTGCAATTTGTGGGTTGCAAAGAATCAGATACAACTGAGCAACTGAACTGAAGAAATAAAAGGGCTTGCCAAGTAGCACTAGTGGTAAAGAATCCACCTGCCAATACAGGAGACCCAAGAGGGTTCAATCCCTGGGTTAGGAAGATTTCCTGGAGTAGGGAATGGTTCTTGCTGAAGAATTCCATGGACAGAAGAGCCTGATGGTCTACAGTCCCTGGGGCCGCTGAGAGTCAGACATGACTGAGCACACTTATGGACCCAATAGCTTTTTATTTTTTTCTATCAGTTAGTCAAAAATTTAGTAAGACTTGAAGCAAGATGGTGGACTGAGTGCATTTAGCTCTCTCTACTCTTGCTCCACTGAGCTGAAAAGAAAATATTACATTATGCTGATGAAAAGTAGATTTCTTTATTATAGCAGATATTCTTAGAAATTTTTGAAAGGCTTAAATTAGCCTGAATTAGAGCAAAGGAGAATGAAATGGCTAAAGACATTTATGGAAGGAAACTGCATCAAAGGAAAGAATTGCTTTCAGGGGAACAACCTTCTCAAGTGTAAATAGGAGGTGCAAAAGTGGATATGGAAAGAATCTTTGTGATGAATAACTGTGGAACTGGGTTTGGAGCAGCTAGGTGTGTTGATTCTTTTTCCCTCTGATTGTGCTATACTCCAGACACCAAAAGTACTTACAATAAGACTAAATCAATAAATTTTTGTAATAGATTCAGAGAGAACAAGGCAATGGACAATTACTGACCTACAAAAGTAACCTTCCTTGAGACCGAAGAAAAAATACACGCAACTCCAGTGCCATAAATTGTGTCCCTTTCCAAAATCATCAGATAGCCTATGATGAAGAGAACCATGTAAGCCCTACAGGAAATCTTAAATGCACAGATAATCAAACACTGAACAATCACCATGATTTTGAGTGAAACAAAAAAATAGGATATTAAAATCAATTAAAAAAAGAATGAATCTGAGGAATGAGATTAGTGTAATGAAGAGAATGTTTTCAACTAAGTGTAAAAAATTTCAGATAAATTTGGGAGGACTTTGTATTCATAAAATTCTTGAAAGTTAAAAATTAGAGCTGAAATTTTAAAACTTTCAATAAATGAAATGCATAGTGTTAAAGATAACATTGGAACATGGGTTGGAAGATTTTCACAAAATGTAATACAAATAGACAAAAGGTTTAAAAACATGCATAAATAAAAAATTAAGTTGTTCATACATCTACTTAGCAAGGTATAGATAACACAGATGAAGGAAAAAATAATTGAAGGAGTGATGAAAGATCATTTCAAAGGGTTGAGAAGATATACACATTTTTGGTGAAAGATCTTGCTGAATGTGCAATAAAATGAGTGAAAGAAAACAGATTCTGGACAAAATGTGATATGTCAAAATATTAAGGATAAAAATAAACCCTAAAATGTCTGGATTGGTAAGACAGCTTCTTACAAAGGAAGATCACTTGCTATCATGATGCAATTAAGATAATTTCTTGACAAAACAACAACTGTAGGTTCATTTCATTAACATATGCAAAAAATTAAAAATACTAGCAAATAGAATCCAGCAATAATGATAAAACAATATTATAACTAATAATACAATATTATAACTAATAATACATTGTGACTTACATTTTGCAAAAATAATTAAATTTAGGAAATATATTAAGCAATGTACTGCCTTAAATTGTATTGAGAGGAAAAGTATATGATCATTCTGGAAAAAGAAGAAAAGAAAGTAAAATGCCAGTTCCTTTTTAAACCTTTTCATTTTGTAGTGGGATATAGCCAATTAGCAATACTGTGGTAGTTTCAGCTTAATAGTGAGGGGACTCAGCCATACATATACATGTATCCATTCTCCCCCAAAACTGCCTCCCATTCTGGCTGGCACATAACATTAAGCAGAGTCCCATGTGCTATACAGTAGATTCTTGTTGGTATCCAATTAAATATAGCAGTATGTACGTGATCTTCCCAAACTCCTTAACTATCCCTTCCCCATGGCAACCATCTAAGTTCCTTTTCTAAGTCTGTAAGTCTCTCTTTGTAAAACACCAATTCTTAATGTGAATTTGTAGCAAAGGAAGAAGCACAAGCTGGAGTCAAGGTACTGCTACTGCTAAGTCACTTCAGTCGTGTCCGACTGTGTGTGACCCCATAGACGGCAGCCCACCAGGCTCCCCCGTCCCTGGGATTCTCCAGGCAAGAACACTGGAGTGGGTTGCCATTTCCTTCTCCAATGCATGACAGTGAAAAGTGAAAGTGACGTCACTCAGTCGTGTCCAACTCTTCGTGACCCCATGGACCACAGCCTACCAGGCTCCTCCGTCCATGGGATTTTCCAGGCAAGAGTACTGGAGTAGGGTGCCATCGGTTGCCAGCAGAAATATCAATAACATCAGATATGCAGATAACACCACCGTTTTGGCAGAATCATTTGCTATTATTTTCTCCCATTCTGAAGGCTGTCTTTTCACCTTGCTTATAGTTTCCTTTGTTGTGCAGAAGCTTTCTTACAGAAGGGCTTCTGCATCTCTCCCTGGTCATGAACCGGAGAAACACTGAGCTTGGAGATTTGGTAGCCATGTGGCACCACAAGGGGGAGCCCACAGTGGGGTGAGGCTGAACTGACCCGGGAGGACTGCAGAATCGAGGGAGAAAAACAAGGTTGATGTTTTTTAGCTGCTGAATCAAACCTATCCTGATCCGTCTTTAAACTTGCCAGCTATTTAAACCAATGCTGCTGCTGCTACTGCTAAGTCGCTTCAGTCGTGTCCAACTCTGTGCGACCCCATAGACAGCAGCCCACCAGGCTCCCCTGTCCCTGGGATTCTCCAGGCAAGAACACTGGAGTGGGCTGCCGTTTCCTTCTCCAATACGTCCCTGTAATTGTGTAAGCTATTTTCTGTTCCTTACATCTAAGACATCGTAACTAACACAAGGGTCGGTGCTCTCATATACCTACGTTAGTACTGTGTACTTCTCTGTCCACACATTTTTCATGGTATTATATCAATTTACTTGTCTGAATATTGTATACTAATCCATACACATGGAATCTAGAAAAATGGTACTGATGAACCTCTTTGTAGGGCAAGAATAGAGACACGGGTGGAGAGAATGGGCTTGTGGACATAGTGGGGGAAGAAGTGAAAGCGAAAGGGAACTCGCTCAGTCGTGTCCGACTCTTCGCGACCCCACGGACTGCAGCCCACAAGACTCCCCCGTCCCTGGGATTCTCCAGGCAAGAACACTGGAGTGGGTTGCCATTTCCTCCTCCAATCCATGAAAGTGAAAGTAAAGTCCCTCAGTCGTGCCGACTCTTCGCGTCACCATGGACTGCAGCCTACCAGGCTCCTCCGTCCAGGGGGTTACCAGGCAAGAGTACTGGAGTGGGGTGCCATTGCCTTCTCTGGCGATGAAGGAGTAGAGGGAAGAATCTAGAGAGTAGCGCTGCATATATACACTGCCACGTGTGAAACTGACAGCTAGTGGGACGCCGCTGTAAAGCACAGGGAGCTCAGCCTGGTGCTCTGTGACAACCTAGAGGGGTAGGATGGGGGTGCGGGGAGGAGGCTCAAGAGAGAGGGGATATGTGTATACTTTTATAGCTGATTTACATTGTTGTACAACAGAAGCCAACACATTGTAAAGCAATTCTCCTCCAATTAAAAATTTAAAAAAATTACTTGTCTGTATCCTTTTAACATTTTAAGCAGCAGTTGTATCTATCCTGTATACTGATTTCTATTCAGTAAAGAGGTAACCAGGTCTAGACACCTCAGGTATTTGTCAAATGTGTAAGAAGAAATTGTGCTATCAAGGGATCTTACATTATTTGATTTCTTAACTTCCACTTATTATGCATTGTTTTTCTTTATTCTTTTTTATAGTCAAAAATATAGAAAATCACACAAATCCATGTATATTTGTGTTGCATGTATTTTCTCTCTTTTTATCCAGAAAAAAAAATTACCATTATCTGCCAGTTTAGGCAGGTCAAGCTTTCAGGATAGTATTCTTTTGTATATCTTAAAAATGCATACAAAAATAATTATACTATATATAATATTAGGCAACCTATTTTTTTGGTAGCTCATTCATTTTAACTGCTGCATTAGTTTCCTCATTACAGGAAGATATCATATTTATTCATGCTGCCATCTATTAGTGGAGATTTGCATTGGTTTCAGTTTTCACTATTAAATGATACTTCAGTGAATGACTCTGTTTGTCTTCTGTGAAAGGTTTTCTATGATAATAGGCCTACACAAGAAACTGATGGTCAAAAGTTTCCCACGTTTGAAAGTGTACTGGATACTGGATATCGCCAAACTCCTTTCTTTCCAAAATAGCTGAAAACTTTCAGATTTTTATGTATTTTAAAATTGCTTTCCAGAGTAGTTGTACCAATGTATACTTTAATCAATAACCTGAAAGGGTAATCATTTATCCATATCACTGCTAAAACTTGGAATGTTAGAAGTTTTATATTTTTGCTAATCTGATAGATGTGAAATCATTATTATTGTTTTAATATTTTTGCCCAAATTACTAGTAACAATGCAATCTTTTCATGTATTTAATCATCAGTATGCTTTCTACTACTTCAAGGACTAACCTGCTCAAATTCATTGCCTATTGCCAACTCTGGATTGGAAGGAGCTGGATTGTTTAATCTTTTTTCTACTTTATATATAATAATTTATTAAATATGTTTGATGTAAATCCTTTATTTTTTATGTTGTGAACATATTCTCCTTGTCTGATAATTATCTTTTCAGTCAGTCAGTCAGTCGGTCAGTTCAGCTGCTCAGTCGTGTCCAACTCTTTGCGACCCTATGGACTGCAGCACACCAAGCCTCCGTGTCCATCACCAACCCCCAGGTTTTACTCAAACTCATGTCAATTGAGTCAGTGATGCCATCCAACCGTCTTAACCAAAGTTGTTCAACATGTGGCTTATAAATATAAAACTTATTAACAGAAACAACTGCCACCATGTATACACCTGGGGAATGATTAGATGAAAAACAGCGTATAGGTTAAGAACAGCCAATCAAAATGTTGTTCATGAAATATTTGGTAACATGGGAAATTGGATATGCTTTAGCACTAATTATTTTACATATATATATATATATATATATATACACATATATAGAACAAGCTCTGGGAGTGTCCATGGGGTCACAAAGAGTCGGGCATGACTGAGCGACTGAAATGACTGACTTGATACATATATAGAAAATATCTATGAAATAGCATATCAATGAAAATTTATATAATGATAATAGATGTACAATGATAACCATGATTTTTAAAATGATGCCAAAATTAAGAAATAGCTTCTGGGCAAATATCAAATCCAACCACTCTCAGTTATATATATATATATATATATATATACACATATATAGAACAAGCTCTGGGAGTGTCCATGGGGTCACAAAGAGTCGGGCATGACTGAGCGACTGAAATGACTGACTTGATACATATATAGAAAATATCTATGAAATAGCATATCAATGAAAATTTATATAATGATAATAGATGTACAATGATAACCATGATTTTTAAAATGATGCCAAAATTAAGAAATAGCTTCTGGGCAAATATCAAATCCAACCACTCTCAGTAAAACATGCTCTAGAGATAAAATTGAAAGTGTGACTTTAAAGTCTTCTGGTGAAACCTCAGAAAACTCTAAGGGGAATATTTTTGTTGAACATAGGCTTTAAAGAAGCACATAGTATTATTCTTAGGCCATCTTAGCAGAAGTCTAAGGTTCAGTTCAGTTCAGTTCAGTTGCTCAGTCGTGTCCAACTCTTTGCGACCCCATGAATCGCAGCACGCCAGGCCTCCCTGTCCATCACCAACTCCCGGAGTTCACTCAGACTCACGTCCATTGAGTCCGTGATGCCATCCAGCCATCTCATCCTTGGTCGTCCCCTTCTCCTCCTGCCCCCAATCCCTCCCAGCATCAGGGTCTTTTCCAATGAGTCAACTCTTCCCATGAGGTGGCCAAAGTACTGGAGCTTCAGTTTTAGCATCATTCCTTCCAAAGAAATCCCAGGGTTGATCTTCTTCAGAATGGACTGGTTGGATCTCCTTGCAGTCCAAGGGACTCTCAAGAGTCTTCTCCAACACCACAGTTCAAAAGCATCAATTCTTCGGC